>CAUYQG010294384.1:0-20536 GCA_963574415.1 Tarsius wallacei | reverse complement strand
GCCCAGCTAATTTTTTTGATTTATTGTAGAGATGAGGTCTCGCTTGCCCAGGCGGGTCTCGAACCCGCGGGCTCAGGCAATCCACTCACCTCAGCCTCCCAAAGGCGCGGGATTACAGGCTGAGCCACCGAGCCCGGCTTAAGACCCCTTCTTTAGAAAGATAAAAATAACTAACCAGGCATAGTGGTGTTCACCTACAGTCCTAACTACTTAGGAGGCTGAGGTGAGAGGATTGCTTAAGCCCAGGAGTTCAAAGTTACAGTGAGCTATGATAGTGACTGCTCTTCAGCCTGAGTGACAGGGCAAGACCTTGTCAGAAAGAAAGAGAGAGAGGAGGGAGGCAGGGCAGAGAGAGAGAGAGAGAGAGAAAGGAAGAAAGAAAGAAAATGTGATACACACACACACATATAAACACACGCAATGGAATACTATTCATTCCCCCCTCAAAAAAAAAGAAGGAAACTCTGTCCTTTGGGACAACATAGATGAAACTGGAGGATATTATACGAAGTGAAATAAGTCAGGCACAGAAAGACAAACACTACGTGATCTCACTTATATGTGGAATCTTAAAAAAGTCAAACTCTTCAAAGTAGGGAGTAGAACGGTAGTTCCTACGGGCTGAACTGGGGGCAGGGAATGAGGAGTTGGTCAATGGGCACAAAGTTTCAGTTAGACAGGAGGAATAAGTTTTTGAGATCTACTGCATAGTAGGGTAAGTATAGCCAATAAAGTGAATTATGTATTTTAAAATAGCTAAGAGAAATTTCAAATGTCTCATCACAAAAAATAAGTGAGGTGATGAATGTTAGCTTAGTTTAAGCATTCCACATTGTATGTATGTACCAAAACATCACATTGTACCCCAGTAATATATAAATTATTTGTCGAGTAAAATATTTTTAACATATTAAGCAGGCACAATGACTTATTCCTGTAATCCCAGCACTTTGGAAGGTTGGGATGGGAGAATCGCTTGAACCCAGGAGTTCAAGACCAGCCTGGGCAACATAGTGAGACCTCTGTCTCTACAAAATAAAAAATAAAAAAATTAGCTGGGCGTGGTGGTGCATGCCTATAGACTCAGCTACTTGGAAGGACAGAATTGGGACAAAGGGGAAGAAATTACAAAGAAGCAGGGAGATTTGGGTTCGATGCTCAGAGTCATTGACATTGAGAAGGAGCATAAAGCAGGAGTTGACAGCAGGACTGTTGGGAGCTAGCGTGATTTGGGGCAAATTATTTAACCTCTCTGTGCCTGTTTCCCATTCTGTAAAATGGGGATAATAATAGTGTCTACCTCATCAGGTTCTAATAAGGATTAAATGGTTGATTTTGTAAAGTGCTTAGAAGAGTGCCTGGTATATAGCACACACTATAGAAGTGTGTGTAAAATAAATCTAACCAATAATCAGGAAGTTAAAGAGCCTGTCTGAACTCTCGTAGGGCTCCTTCAGAGGCTGGGTATATTTCTTTTAAGGTTGGTACAGAGCATTCTTCCCTTCTCGTCTAGACAGGAACTTCTTTTCTTTCTTTTTTTTTGGAGGGGGGGGTCAATCTCACTGTCGCCCAGGCTGGAGTACAGTGGCATGCTCACAGCCACCGCAGCCTCGACCTGCTGGGCTCAGGTGATCCTTCCACCTCAGCCTTCCAAGTAGCTGGAACTACAGGTGTGTGCCACCACACCCGGCTAATTTTTTGATTTATTGTAGAGACGAGGTCTCGCCAAGTTGCCCAGGTGGGTCTCAAACCCGTGGGCTCAGGCAGTTCTCTCGCCTCTGCCTCCCAAAGTGCTGGTATTACAGGTGTGAGCCATTGCGCCCCGCCTAGACATATACTTCTTAAACTTCAGTATGTGCACAAATCAGACAGGGACCTCACTGAAACGCATATTCTAAGTTGGTGAGTCTGGGGTGGGTCCTGAGAGTCTTTATTTCTAACAGGTGGTGCCAGTGCTACAGCTCCCCTGGGGACCACGCATTGAGGAGCAAAGCTCTAGATGGTGCTTTTCCGATTGTTCTACTTCGCCATTTCAAAGACGGTTAGTTCTTATCGCCGATGAATCACCAATTTGCAGTAAATTCTAAACTAACTTTTGACTCCTCTACTAATTAACAATAATTTATTATTGAAAGGTCCACGAATTTATTGGAGGCTTGGATGGCCCTTTTTATATAAATATATTTTCATAATGTAGATAATTATATTTGTTCATGTAAACTCAGCCTTCTGGTTGGACATAGCGGCTCATGCCTGTAATCCCAGCACTTTGGGAGGTCAAGGTGGGAGGATCCCTTGAGCCCAGGAGTTCGAGACTAGCCCAGGCAACACAGTGAGACCCCCTATCTCTACCTGAAAATAATAATAATAATTAAATAAATAATAAATAAAAACTCAGCCTTTTATCATTTGGACTTTCTTAAAGCAGTAACAGCTATGAGAAAATGGTAAAATATAGGGGAAGACCTTCCTGTACTGTTTTGGAATTCACATTAGAGTCTTATGTCGGACGTGAGAGGGAAGAGGAATGCCAGTCCGGATTCCTAAATAGGGGAGAGAAGAAAAACCATATTTGGCAGCAAGATGAGTTGGAAAGAAGGAGAATGTCAAATCTTGAAGAGAAAAGAAGAAATAGAGAAGTGACCATTTTATATAAGTTTGGAGATATGGTTTTGACAGATGTTAATGAGGAAGACCAGTGGGATTAAAATTATAGAATATATTAACTCAGCAATCACTGAATAGGCAAATTAGACGTCAGTATGTCAGAGGACTCTGGTGACTCACACTGGGCTCTGGTGGGAGCCCCACCCATCTGACATAGAAAAACTGGGCCTCCAGGGACCATCTGAAATACAAGTGTTTTCTGAGACAGATCTTTAACACCATCTTCCAGAACAGAAACCCAGAGAACGACAGTGGATGCAGGAAGTTCAGGTGATTTGGCCTGAATTATACTCCATGCTGTCTTTCCTTCAAGGACTCATCATTATCACAGTTGACTTAGAGCTGAGGGACCCCCGAGTTTTTCTACAACTGGCTGCATATAGGCATTGAATCTTGAGACTATTACGTTCCTAGCATTTTGGGCTTTCACCACCACGTGGTTCATGATTAGTCAACATGAAGTTATTGAAACCAACTTCTGCTGCTGCCTCTAGGAGCACAATTTGCAATGTCTCTGGATCTGAAACAGCTACTGAGTGGAGGGAAAGTGAGGAGGCAGTGAACAGGACATTTTATTCTTTCACTGCTCTACTAGTTTAGGTCAAGGCAGGAGTTTCCCGGCTCTATATTTTGTTTTTAAAAGGAGGGTATAGGAGAAGTCAGGGAACAATTGGAGGAGTAGGGATTCAAGCAGATCATTCTAAACTTTTCTTTAAAATTGCTTTACAGTTGGGCCCGGTGGGTCACACCTGTAATCCCAGCACTTTGGGAGGCTAAGGCGGGAAGATTGCTGGAGCTCAGAAGTTTGAGACCTAGTCTCTCCAAAAAATTCAAAAATTAGCTGGGTTGGTGGTACGTGCCTGTAGTCTTAGCTACTTGGGGGGCTGAGGAAGAAGGAATGCTTGAGCTCAGGAGGTCAAGGCTGTAGTGAGCCATGATCAGGTCACTGCATCCAGCCTGGGTAACAGAGTGAGATCCTGTCTTAAAAAAATAAAATAAAATAAAATAGCCTTACTTTTCTTTTCTTTTTTTTTTAAGTGAGAAAGCAGGATTTATTGAGAGGACAGAAAAGCTCCCACAGTGGGAAGGAACCCGAAGGGGTTGCCCAAATAGCATTACTTTTAATAGATTTAGTATTTTTACTCACCACCACTGCACAAAGGTTGTATTTAGGATGTTTTCGGAAAATTGGACATATGTAAGAAGTGAGGTCCAAGTTAGTGAGTGGGTAATGAATGTCTGTTCTCAGTTTCCTTTTCATCGTACCCTGAATGTCAAACCTAGAGGAAAAATAAATGCATAAAATATAACATAAGCCTGTGAACTAGTCATGAACAGAGTCTGCATACCTTAACAAATTCCCACATATAGTTAAAAGTAATTTCTGGGAAAGATTATTTGGTGCAGACTTGTAGACAAATTACTTTTTCTTATCTAAATACATTTATTTTATTTCATTTTATTTTATTTGAGTTGGAGTCTCACTCCGTCGCCCAGACTGGAGTGCAGTGGCCGCTCCCGGCCACCACAGCCCTGACCTGCTGGGCTCCAGCGATCCTTCTGTCCCAGCCTTCCAAGTAGCTGGAACTACAGGCGCGCGCTACCATGCCCGGCTAGTTTTTGATTTATTGTAGAGATGAGGTCTCGCCAAATTGCCCAGGTGGGTCTCAAACCTGCGGGCTCAGGCAATCCACTCACCTCGGCCTCCCAAAGCATGGGATTACAAGCTGAGCCACCGAGCCCGGCTTTCTAAATACATTTAAAGTACCACATTCACAAGCCTCACCGAAATTGAGACTGGAATGGGCCAGGAGTGTAATTCAAGTAGTGAGACAGTATAGATCCAAGCTAAACTAAATCTAGTCCGGGGGAAGAGAAAGGGATAAAACAAAACCCAGCACAGGGGAAACCTCATCGCTAACTTCCTGAGTGCTTCGCTCCAATGCAGGCTATTCATTCCAACCATGTTGGCTCAGCTTCTCCTTAGCTTGATTTCAGCATATGTTGTCCCTGAGGTTTTAATATAATGCTTTAATAAGAAAATTTGGTGGCCGGCTCGGTGGCTCAGCTTGTAATCCCGCGCCTTGGGACGGAGTGAGACTCCAACTCAAAAACAAAACATACTTCAAACATGATATAGGTAGATTAAAAGTAAAAAGATGGGAAAATGTATACGAAGGAAACACTAATAAAAATAAATCTGAAGCGGCTATATTAACTTCAGACAAAGAAGACTCTGGGGGAGGAAGACAGAGAAAATTACCAGGGAGGCCGGGCTCGTTGGCTCAGCCTGTAATCCCGCGCCTTGGGAGGCTGAGGTGAGTGGACTGCCTGAGCCCGCGGGTTCGAGACCCGCCTGGGCAACTTGGCGAGACCTCATCTCTACAATAAATCAGAAATTAGCTGGGCGTGGTAGCGCGCGCCTGTAGTTCCAGCTACTTGGAAGGCTGAGGCGGAAGGATCGCCGGAGCCGAGCAGGTGGAGGCTGTGGTGGCCGGGAGCGGCCACTGCACTCCAGTCCGGGTGACAGAGTGAGACTCCAACTCAAAAAAAAAAAAGAAAATTTGGTGAAAATATTTCACATTCCGTACTGTTATATAGATCATAAGTTCCCAAACCTGGACTCAGAATCACTCAGGAGCTTTTTAAAAAATATAATTATATTCATTTTGAGGAAATGGCAGATTTACGTCTGAGGCAGGGAAATTACTAGGTAAGCCTAAGACATTCTTGCGCCAGAAATCAAGAAGTCTTGTTCTCAAGAAGTAAGGGAATGCCACGTGATCCAACAATTCTATATCTAGGTATCATTCCAAGAAAAATGAAGACCTTTGTCCCCATAAAAACCTGTATGCTAGTGTTTATAGAAGCTGCATTTCTAACTGCCAAAAAATGAAAACAACCCAAATATCCATCAACTGGTGAACAGATAAACAATCATGGTACACTCATAAAAAGGAGTAACACACAGCAATACAAAAGAAGGAACTACCAGTGCATGCAACAACATGGCTGCTCTCAAAAGCATTATGCTCCTTCCCAGCGGTGACAGCCTACCCACAAGAACATGCCTCTCACAAATGATCTCCTTCATCCCTCTCCACAGGAGGAGGAGAAGAAACACAAGAAGAAGCACCTGCATCAGGTGCAGTGTCCCAACTCCTACTTCATGCGCGTGAAATGCCCAGGATTCTTTAAAATCACCATGGTCTTCAGCCATGCACAAACAGTAGTTTTGTGTTTGGCTGCTCCCTGTCAGCCTACAGGAAGAAAGCAAGGCTCACAGAAGGATGTTCCTTCAGTAGGAAGCGGCACTAAAAGCACCCCAATCAAAAAGAATGGAAAACCATCCCAATAAGCACATTTTGGATTTTAAAAAGAAATTATGCTACGTGAAAGAAGCCAGACTCAAAACACTACACATATTATGTCATAGAACATTCTGAAAAAGACAAAACTATAGGGATGTAAATCAGATCAACAGTTTGTAGGGCTTAGGGTGGGGGGAAGAATGATTATAAAGGAACAGGAGAAAACTTTTTGGGGTGATGGAAATCGTCTATATGTTGGTTGTGATGGTTACATGACTGCATGCGTTTGTCAAAATTTATAGAATTGCACCAAAAAAGGATCGATTTTATGTAAGTATATCTTGATAAAGTAACTAACTAATGGGGATCACACGAGCTGGTTTGAACAAGCTCCCACTGGCCAATTTTGAACAATTTCAACACCAAAAACAATGAGAGACTTCTGATTTCCAGTTCCACATGTAAGAAGCTTGGAAGTCACCATTCTGCCCTAAAACAAGTTAAAAGCTGAACAGACATTAACAACTCTTCTTAAATCTATAATAGAAGAGAGGTCACAGGACAAGCCACTGCCCCCAAAATTGGGGAAATAGAAAATACAGAGAATCACAACTTACCAGAGCAGAAACTGCTGAGCAGAAGCCTCTCAGGGAACCAGTCTGGGAACCTAAACTCTAATTAATGAATTGCTGGAGGCTCAGTGTGAACAAGTCTGAGAGTTAAAAGCTCCAGAAGGTCCAGTCATGGGGGGACCACACTTTTGTGAGTTTTACCCCCAGGAACCCAACCAGGTTCTCACAGTTAATATTAGCAAAAAGTTTCCTCATGTTTCTGGCAGGAAGAAGAGGGGAAAAGGAACCATTTTGAAATACACCAGAGCATCCTGTTTTTCTTAACAAGGTCTGCCCTCAGGAGAAACTAATTAGCCAGAGCCTGACCTGCAGTGTTTAGTCAGAATTTAACTAAATGGGCGCAGGGGCGGGGTGGGGGATTGTCCAACTCCAGCCCACTCTAGCCATCCTGTCCCACCAAAGGAGGGTAGAGGGCTGAGAAGCATGCGTGAATTTCACCGTCCAGAGGCACAGGCTCACCCAAGACTAAGAGTTAATCATAGAACTAAAGAATACACCCCCGCCCACCAACCCTTACCACCACATTATTAGACCTATTTACACAGTTCCTTTTACCCAGTACATCGTGTGTGGCTATCAAGAGAAAATTACAGGGATACTAAAAGGTAAAAAACACAGTTTGAAGAGACAGAGTAAGTATCAGGACCAGGCATGGCAGCGATGAGAGGATTAACAGACCAAGAATTAAAAACTGATTAAAGGCTGGGCTCGGTGGCTCAGCCCGTAATCCCGGCACTTTGGGAGGCCAAGGCGAGTGTATTGCCTGAACCCATGGGTTCGAGACCAGCCCGGGCAGCTTGGCAAGACCTCATCTCTACAATAAATCAAAAATAAGCTGCACGTGGTAGCACGCACTCCTATAGTTCTGGCTACTTGGAAGGGTGAGGTGAAAGGATCGCCTGAGCCCAGGAGGTCGACACTGGGGTGGCCATGAGCGTGCCACTGCACTCTGGCCTGGGTGACAGAGTGAGACTCCAACTCAAAAAAACCCCAAAAACCAAAAAAACTGATTAACACACACACACTAAGGGATCTAATGCATAAAGTAGACTGACTGCATGCAAAAACAGACGGTCAGTGTAACCAGAGATGTAGAAATCCTAAGAATCAAACAGAAATGCTGGAGGAAAAAAACCCAAACATAAACAGAAATGAAGAATATTTTGTTAGTAGATTGACTACAACTAAAGAACAAATCTCTGAGTTTGAGGAATCTCAATAGAAACCTTCGAAACTGGCCAGGAACAGTGGCTCACACCTATAATCCCTGTACTTTGGGAGGCCGGGGCAGGAGGATTGCTTTAGTCCAGGAGTTCAAGACCAACCTGAGCAACAAAGTAAGACCTCGTCTCTACAGAAAATTTTAAAGATGAGCCAAGCATAGTGGTGCATGCCTGTAGTCCCAGCCACTCAGGAGGCTGAGGCAGAAGGATCGCCTGAGCCCAGAAGGTAGAGGCTGTAGCGAGCTGCGATTGTGCCACTGCACTCCACCCTGGATGACGGACTGAGACCCCAACTAAAACAAAACATAACAAAACAAACAAAAAAACCTTCAAAACTGAAAAGAAAAAGACTGGAAAAAGCAGAGCAATATCCAAGGACTGTGGGACAATTAGAAAGGTGTAACATTTGCATAATGGGAATTCCAAAAGGATAAGAAAGAAAAAATAATAGGAGTAATATTTGAAGCAATAACAACTAAGAATCTCTCCAAATTAATACTATACACCAAACCACAGCTCCAGTAATCTCAGAGAACTCCAAGCAGAATACATGCCAGAAAAACTATACCTAGGTATATCATTTTCAAACTGCAGTTATCAAAGAAAAAGAAAGCAGCCATAATGAAGGACAAACATGGACTTCTCAGCAACTTGGATGGATTTAGAGTACATAGTACTCAGTGATTTATTACAGAAACAAAGAACAGAGTACCATATGTTCTCACTCATAAGTAGACCCAGAACATTTACTATAACACTATAAGAAAGGAATTGGCAATAGCGGGATACTGCCAGGATGGGAGTGGGGACACAAAATCAATAAGGGTACCTGACCTCAAACCAGACAAAGTGGGGACCAAAAGGAGGCCCAAACCTAATCTGTATGATGTCCACTTGTATACCTAATTCTGAATTGTACCCCTCACCTTTAACATTAAAAAAAATTATATATATATATAAAAAAACAATAATCCTGGGAAGGAAACACAACCCCTCAAAAAAAAGATAAAGAAAAAAATCCTGAAAGAAGCCAGAGGGGGGTGGGGAACCCTTACCTAGAGAGGAGCAAACATAAGAGTTATGTCCAACTTCTCCTCTGAAACCATGCAAATAAGAAAGTGGAATGGAATATTTAAAGCATTGTGAGGGGAAAAAAACCTACCAACCTAGAATACTGTACCCTGAGAAATTATCTTTCAAAAGTGAAGAATACAGACTTTCTTACAGAAGAAATACAGAGTGGATGAACCTTGAAAACATTATGCTAAGTGAAATAGATCAGACAAAAAAGGACAAATACTGCATTACTCCACTTATATGAGATACCTAAAATAGGAAAATAGAGACACAAAGTCGATTGTTATCAGGGACTTAGGGAAAGAGAATGTGGAGTTACTCATGGTTACAGAGTTTCTGTTGAGGGTGATGAAAAAGTTTTGGAAATAGTGGTGATTGTTACACAACATTGTGAATGATTAATGCCAATGAACTGTACACTTATGCTAAAACAGCCAATTTTATGTTATACAATATATAGTTTGTCGCAATTTTAGAACATTAATAATGTAACACACCAAATACCATTGAGTTGTACACTAGATACGAATGACTTGTCAGCATATGAGTTATATCTCAATAAAGCTGCTCAAGAATATCTGTTCACGCCCAGCCCCAGCCCCAGCTCCGGCAACGGCCAACAATGCGGGTTCCCGGGATCTGAGCCCACCGAGCCCGCGATGAGGCCAAGGCTCAGGGGTCCTCCCTTCGGCGGCCTTCTAGTCCGGCGCAGCGGACGGGAGGAGGTCTACCCTGCGTCCGCGAGGGCGGGGCGGGGCGTGGGCTGGGCTCCGGAGATGAGGTCCTTGGGGCGGATGGGGCGCGCCGAGTCGCGGGTGGGTGCTCTGTCCTGCTGGAGCCGCCGGTGGCACGTGGTGGGTCGCGAGATGACGGCGAGCTTGCGAGGAGCGAAGTAGCTGGAAGATCTTCAGAAGGCCCACCCCAGTACCTGCGGAATCTGTGTAGCGATGATGCCAATGTCCTGGTGTGGTACGCTCTCCTCCTGCAGGACCAACCTCCCGACCACCTCAAGGCCTTCAACTTTTGCATCAGCTTCCCCAAGGAGTATCCATTCCGGCCCCCCAAGGTCAAGTTCACCACCAAGATCTACCACCCCAACGTGGACGAGAATGGACACGTTTGCCTGCCCCTCATCAGCAACGAGAACTGGAAGCCTTGCACCAAGACCTGCCAAGTCTTGGAGGCCCTCAACGTGCTGGTGAATAAACCAAATCTGAGGGCGCCCCTGCGGTGGAGCTGGCTGACCTGATGGAACAGAATCCAGAGCTGTTCAGGAAGAAAGCAGAGGAGTTCACCCATCAATTTGGAGTGGACCGGCCCTGCTAACCCTGGTTTGACCCGTCTCTGCACTGGACCCTTTGCCTGGCAGATGAACACACCTCATGGACTTGGGCCAGAGCCCCTCACTGGCCCATTTCCTGCTTATGTTTTCCTTCCTAGGTTTTTAGTTATGAGTCTTTTGTGGTGTGTGTGTGTGTGTGTGTGTGTGTGTGTGTGTGTGTGTGTGTGTGTGTTTGTGTGTGTGGACTCACTCTGAGTTCTCCTGGCCACAGGGACCCCCTTCTCACTCCCTTTGCCTTCCCCAGAGCCAGGGGAATTTAGGTTTTGCAAACTGTCAGACCAGTCCTCCGGCTCTTCGTCCTAGATAAACAGGTCACCTTCCAGGCCAATTTGTAAGGATGGAGCCCAGCAGCCCCCAGAACCCTGCTGGGACCCAGGCACTGAGGCTGGGAGGACTGAGAATATGGGTGAGAGACCCATAGAGGGTACCATACTTACCAATGAATGATTGAAATCAGCCAGACCACTGATGAGCATGTAAGATTAAGGTGCTAAACCTTTTATTTTCCACTGATAATCTAACCTCTGTCCCGGAAATCTGACACATGTTTCGAAATCAGTTGCTGTCCCATGGGCTTGCCAGTCCCTGGGGCCAGGCCTCAGGCTGTGAGGTGTGTACCCTCCTGCATCCAGTCCAGGGGTGACTACAGAAACCAACCCTGTACTTGCTTGGCCATTAAAGTCACAGGTGGAAAAAAAAAAAAGAATATCTGTTCACAAAATGTCAAAATCCATACCTTTTTAAGTGAAAAATGATTGTTTTTGGTGCTTTGGAAATACTGGCTCTCACAGCTGTTTCTTGCTTGGTTTCACAAAAGGAGCAATGAATTTGGTTGTTCCAGGTCAGTGTGTCTTGCTGGAAAAAACACTGAAGACAGTCCTGTTGACAAAAAAAGCATTTGGTGACCAAATTGGATCCACGGGAACCTGTGGTCTTTGTTTATGTGAGAACTTTGAAAAAGCCATGGAAATATAATCCTTGGTGCTTTTCTCAAAGTTGACTATTCCAGAAGATATCAGTTGTAAGCTGCAACGAGATAGCTGTAAAATCGACCTAGCAAAGGAGATGCTTTTTTCTCAGTTATTGAAATGAATTCAAGTGCCTGCCTTGCTTAAACATCTATGAAACAGCATTTTAACATTTCTGGTTTATTTCAGAATAATGACATTGCAGTTTTCATTAATGACATCAAGTAACTGTTTTTTATGTTATTTATCTCATCACTAAAGTGATCTGGTGACTGAAAAATGACCATATCTCAGGGGTAAGTAGTGCATAATAAAGAAAACAGAACAGAGATAAATTAGATGTCATATCCAGTGGATATGTCCTCATTGTGTCCTGGCCTCTAGTTCTGCAAACCATTAGCCTAAAGAAGAAGATGAAGCCGGGTTCGGTGGCTCAGCCTGTAATCCCAGCGCTTTGGGAGGCTGAGGTGAGTGGATTGCCTGAGCCCGCGGGTTCGAGACCCACCTGGGCAACTTGGCGAGACCTCATCTCTACAGTAAATCAAAAATTAGCCGGGCGTGGTAGCCTGCGCCTGTAGTTCCAGCTACTTGGAAGGCTGAGGCGGAAGGATTGCCGGAGCCCAGCAGGTCAAGGCTGCAGTGTCCAGGAGCGGCCACTGCACTCCAGTCTGGGTGACAGAGTGAGCTTCCAACTCAAAAAATAATAATAATAAATAAAATAAAATAATAAAAAATTTAAAAAGAAGATGAGCACAGATTTTTGTTTTTAGTAGACTAGCAAGCACCATACTTAAAGAGTGTTTGGGGCTGGGTGAGGTGGCTCATTTCTATAATCCCAGCACTTTGGGAAGCAGAGGAAGGAGGATCACTTGAGTCCAGGAGTTCGAGACCAACCTAGGTACCATAATGAGACCTCATCTCTAAAAAAAAAAAAGAAAAAAATGAGTGTGGTTGCACATGCCTGTAGTCCCTGCTACTTGGGAGGCTGATACAAGAGGATTGCTTGAGCACAGGAGTTGGAGACTGCATTAAACAGTGATTGTGCCACTGCACTCCAGCCTGGGATACACAGTGCCACCCCAACTCAAAAAAATAACGAAAAACAGGGTGTTTGGAATTTCTCCCCAGCTATCTTTAGCAGTTTCATCTGAGAACAAAGCCCAGTGCTAAATAAGTAATAGAATTGTATTCTCCAATTTGGGTATGTGAAAACTTTCAGCAATAGATGTGCTTTCAGCCGGGCTCAGTGGCTCAGCCTGTAATCCCACGCCTTGGGAAGTTGAGGTGAGTGGATTGCCTGAACCCGCGGGTTTGAGAACCGCCTGGGCAACTTGGCGAGACCTCATCTCTACAATAAATCAAAAATTAGCCGGGTGTGGTAGCGCGCGACTGTAATTCCAGCTACTTGGAAGGCTGAGGCGGAAGGATTGCTGGAGCGGCCACTGCACTCCAGTCTGGATGACAGAGTGAGACTCCAACTCAAAAAAAAAAAAAAAATAGATGTGCTTTCATAGTTTAGGGGAAAAAAGTACATGTGTATAATTCTGCAAGAAAACTTATTGCTGTCTGTCTCCTGTTTCTTGCTAACTTATTGCAGCCTGCCTTCCACTACAACCCACCACTGCCACCCACTCCACACCCACACCCCTGCTTACAGATACACTTTTGGCATTGTGATGAAGAAAATTAGAGAGGTAAACTAAGGCACTAGGTTCTATTCTCTTTTTCCAACACATATCATGGCTTTAAGTCCAAAATGTAAGAGCTCAAGACTGAGTTAGCATCTTTTATTTATTTTTCATTTTATTATTTTTAATAGAGATGGGGGTCTCACTCTGTTGCCCAGGCTGATCTCGAACTCCTGTTCTCTAGCGATCCTCCCATCTTGGTCTCCCAAAGTGCTGGAATTACAGGCATGAACCCATTCCAGAATCTTTCATATCTAGTTCCCAGTCCTAGCCTATAGACCTCTGGGATGAGGGAGCATCACTATAAATTCCCTATATGCACCAAGCCATTTCAATAGACTGAATACACCTCACCTGTATTTTCGAGTTTACAAGGAGAGGCCAGGCGTGGTGGCTCATGCCTATGATCCTAGCACTATGGAAGATGGAGGCAAGAGGATTGCTTGAGCCCAGGGGTTCGAGACCAGCCTGGGCAACTTGGCAAGACCTACAATAAATTTTAAAAAATTAGCCAGCTACTTGGGAGACTGAGACAGAAGGATTGCTTGAGCCCAGCAGATTGAGGCTGCGGTGGCCATGAGTGTGACACTGCACTCCATCCTGGGTGATAGAGTGACTCCTCCAAAACATACAGACAAAAAGAATGAGGCAGTGTTGCTGAGTACATTTATGACTCATTTACAACTGAATTCAAAGTAACTTTGGACAAGTTTGTTGCTTTAAAAATAGATGCTGTCGGGCAAACCCCTTGGGTTCCCTCCCATTATGGGAGCTTTTCTGTCCTCTCAATAAATCCTGCTTTCACACACACACACACACAAAGATGCTGTCATCATGGGCTTCCTTCCTATTTTTTATTAAAGCTATAAAGCACCTCTTTCATCCTAAAAAAAAAAAAAAGTAGAAAACTCTGAGAGAATCCAGGGCTGAGAGTGTAGCCAGACAAAAGTACCCGGGAACAGAGTCCCTACCTGAAGGGAGCATTCATGTTGGTACGGGATGGGGAGCGAGAGCACAGTGAAGACTTCGTTCTTGTAGGTGCAGTTCTCACACTTTAAACACGTGATGCTGTAACTGAGCTGCCCTTCAAACAGCCGGGTGATGATGGACGTCTCGTTGGTAATCACCTTCTTGCAGCGTCTCTGTGTAGGTCTTTTCTCATATGCTCTTCTTCGGTGGTACTAGATCAAGGAACAGATCCACCCCAGATCAACTACTGGTTCTTCAAAAAAAAGTTTTTAATAGAATGACTGATTTTTTAAAAAATCTGTCAGGATGCTACACTACTACCAGAAACCACTTAGTTTGGGGTTCAGACAATTCATAGAGTAAGATCTTCTTGAAAGTATACATCATGTGTAATTTCTTATAATTCAGAAATTTCCCTTTTTAAGTGAAGTTGAGGAATGAAGACACCCTAACTCTGGTAAAACGCATGTCTGTGGCCCCATAAGCGGACAACCTACTGACAATGTGGTATAGGGCCCTGGAACTAGTTTTTAAGAGAGTAAGTGAGCTGTTCAACCAGCTTCAGGTCATACAAGCTGATCTAGAGGTAAAATGAAGGAATCCCATCTTTTCTCCCACCAGTCCCTTCAGTCACGTTCCCTACTCTTTTCTCCTTTCATTTATAGAAAACACTTATTTATTTATTTAGTTAAGGCCTCACTCTGTGGTCCAGGCTGGAATGCAATGGCACGATCATGGCTCACTGCAGCCTTGACCTCCTGGGCTCATGTAATCCTCCTGCCTCAGCCTCCTGAATAGTTGGGACTGCAGGGGTGAGCCACCAAGCCCAGCTTTTTTTTTTTTTCTTTTTCTTTTTTTTGGAAGAGAGGAAGTCTCACTATGTCGTCAAATCTAGGAAAACACTTTTTTAAAAGAGTGAGTCTTATATTCCTAAGGCAGCCCAATTGAACTAGCCTTGTGGCCTGGTTTGAATCTAGCTCATACTCAGGAACAGCCATTTGTGGAGCACTCTGAATGTTCAGTGATTTTGGAGCCTCAGTGGAATATGCATTTTAAAGATGCTTCACTCCAGTCGGCTCTAACGGAGCCATACTCACCAATCCGGTTTGGCTTGCTGCTTTCATCACTCGGTTTGCTGCCAAGGTTTTCCACCCTGACAGTAATTTGATGCCCCTAATTCCTAGTTTAGTCCTGGGAACTAGAATGCGGTTTATTTCAGATCGACGGCAGATGAGGACATAGGGATTTTTGCGGACCACCACCCTCTTCTCTGGCTAAAAAAAGTGCTTCCGTGAATATCTTGTTAGTACTAAAAATGAAAAGGGAACTAAGGATTGCAAATGGGAATGATTAATGGCTATAGTTTATGATCATTCTGCTGGCCATTTCCTGGATATTAGGTATGCAGTGAGGTAACATTGGCACAAGGACATTGCATAAAGTCAATGACGTGTCTCCTCTCTGAAGATAAATGTGTGGGTCTCAAACCAAGGCTAAGGACAGTGAGTTTTGTAAATGAAAGCAAAACCTCCAGAGGAAGTGGTGAGTTCATATTTAATTAAATGTATGTCCTAATCTAATAAAGAACTCAGGTTAGGCATGTTTCGTATGAAGATGAAATTTTGCAGTGCATAGCTCTGTCCCTTAATCCAATACCAAGCTTAATATATTCATGGATTTGTAGGTGCCAAGAAAAGTTAAAGTTCTACATGTTATTTCCCATGAAGAATATATTTTGATTTTAAGAATGTGGCTTTCACTTTTAAAGACCAGGCAGGGTGCAGTGGCTCAGTCTGTAATCCCAGCACTTTGGGAAGCCGAGGTGAGAGGATTGCCTGAGCCCGGGGGTTCAAGACCAACCTGAACAACTTGGTGAGACTTCGTCTCTACAATAAATCACAAAAACTAGCCGGGCATAGTGGCATGCATCTGTAGTTCTGGTTACTTGGAAGGCTGAGGTAGAAGAATTGCCTGAGCCCAGCAGGTTGAAGCTGCAGTGGCCATGAGTGTGCCACTGCACTCCAGCCTGGGTGACAAGAGTGAGACTACAACTGAAAAAAAAAAACAACCTAACCCATGTGGTTTACATTTTACTTTTATTTTTTGGAGACAGCTTCTTGCTATGTTGCCCAGGCTGGAGTACAATGGCTATTCACAGACTTGATCATAGCTCACTGCAGCCTCAAATTTCTGGGCCCAAGCAATCCTCCTGCCTCAGCCTCTGGGTAGCTGGGACTACAGGGGTGGGCCACGTCATCTGGCTTCATGCAGCTTTTATTTGCAAAGGAAACTAGATTAGTGGTGTCCACACCTGGGTGATCACTGAACTGTGAAGTGAGCTTCTCAGACGACAACCCCAAACATTCTAATTCAATAACACTAGAGTAAATGCCTTAGAATCTGTGTCATAAAATCTTCCTGGTGATTCTGATGATATAAGCAAGTTTGGTAAATACAGTTGTATATTCAAATACTAAGTTGAATGTTCTCCCAGCACAGTGCTTAGCACAGAGTAGGTAGTATTGGCTGAATAAATTCAAGAGTTAAAAATGGAAGGTGCTGACAAAGCTGCGGGCCTACCCTATTTCAAGGTCATTATTCTACTCACCTTTTTCAGAGCTTCATGAAGTTCATTCAGGACATAGATCAAGAATTCTTGAGCATCTTGTTGTGTCTTTTTCATAAACGCTGGGCAGAGGTTGCCAAGAGCTGCCTGAAATAGTGCTGGTGAGACACAGTCTGTGTCTCCAAGCCACATGTCTGTCATCAGGTAGGCAAAAGCAGTGGCAACCTCGCTGCAATCCCTTGAAAGAAGGAAGGGGTGTGTTTCTGGCTGATTAAATGAAAAAAGTCACTGAAGCATGGGGAATTGGTCCCGAAATGAAGCTTCCTTCATTCCCTAATTGCCCTTCCTGCTTTACTTAGAACTGTTACCTAGATCTACTTAGTTCTTAGACCTGCTTACCTAGATCTGTTGTCTGGGGAGCTACACCCTCTACTGACTTGTTTAGCCTTTAATGGGGACCCCGGAGAGTCCCTTCCCTAACCTCACCTGTAAGGAACTGGGAGGGGGCTAGGCTGCGGGGATGCAAATGGTCTTACTTTTGAAGCGCAGCGATGTACTTTCCGGAGAGGAAGTATTCCACCAGCGGCGAGATGCTGCAGAGACACTGTAGGATGGCATTCATGTAGCATGTGTTGCCCAAGTTCCGCAGGCCAGTCACACCTTGGAAATGGGGCCGGTCCTCTTCAGCCTCCTTAACTGCAGGCTGAGCACCGTGGTCTGTGCACTCTGAGCTGTGTTGGTGCCACATGGGAAGAAAGTGTTTTGGAGGAACAAAACATGTACGGATGACAATAAGCCTTTCTCAATGTCAGGAAATGAAGAGTTTTTGCCAAGACTTCCTTTGGACACATTTCCTACCAAGGGCAAAAGTATTCGAACTTGGAGTCTGGTATTGAATTACTCTGAACGAAGCCAAATACAATAGGAAAAATTTCTTCCGTAAACCGAAGTAAGACAACTGAAAATACCAGCCTCTCAGAGTCCCAGAATTGCTTGGCTAAAAGTGCAAACTTTCCCACTAAATACCAAATTTTTTTTTTCTGGGCGGTAATTGTCATTAGTAATAATAACAATAGATAATAGTTAATAACAATAGCGATCATGTATTGTGCCTGCTAGTATGGGAAGTACTTGCATTTTTCCATTAAATTATTTCAACAATTGTATGGGGCAGGAACAATTATTTTTAAATCCCATTTTACAGATAAGATGTCAGGTTTAAGTGGTTACTAAGGGATGTGTGGTGGTATGTACAAAAAAAGATATCTGTCCATCTACCTACTTCCCTCTATATCATCTACCTATCAAGAGTTATTTGGGGCTGGGTGCGGTGGCTCAAGCCTGTAATCCCAGCACTTTGGGAGGCTGAGGCAAGGATCGCCTTAAGCCCAGGGGTTTGAGACCAGCCTGGGCAACATGATGAGACGTCATCTCCACAATAAATCAAAAAATTAGCAGGGTGTGGTAATGCGCACCTGTAGTTCCAGCTACTTGGAAGGCTGAGGCAGAAGGATCTCCGGAGCCCAGCAGGTCGAGGCTGCGGTAGCCGTGAGCATGCCACTGCACTTCAGCCTGAGCAACAGAGTCTAACTCCAACTCAAAAAAAAATAGCACACATATACATATGTATGTGTGCACATAAATATGTAAATATACATATACACATACATAGAAGGAGAGAGTAAGAACATGGACCTTGTAAAAATACAGATGTTAGTTTAAATTCTGATGATGCCAATTACTAGGTATATGATCTGGTACCTTTTTCTCATCTATTAAACAAGAATAATGTCATATGCCTTATAATACTGTTGTGAGGATTATGCAGGTACAATACAAGGTGCTTGACACAGATTACACAGTCAATAAATGGTAATTTAAAAAAAAGTTTAAAGGCACTGATCTGGGATGTCCTTTTCAGTAAGCTGTAGAGTTAGAGTGTTCACATGAGTTGGCCAGACATGTACAGAGAGCGCTGGGGGCTCCCAAGGAGGCCTCCTTGCACAGAGCTTCCTTTTGTGATATTTTTCATCTTGTACCAGGCAGCCCAGTATCTTCGTTCTTTCTCATTTTGTTCCTGCCCTGTATCTAAAACTGGGACTCCTCAAGAAAGCTACCTCACCTCATACCTCTACTTACAGTTATGCCAGTTTGAAAAGTGTTCACTGTTTCACGAATGGTCATTTTCACTTTTACTTACTGATGTCATGGGAGGCTTTGGACTGTCACGCTTTAGGAGGTGCATGTATTTATTGCTGAGATATTAGATAATATCCTCCTTTTGAGGGAACTCCCATGGGTCAGACCTGGGAGAACCCTTCTAAATGCAGCGTGTATCCCTTGACTCCTTGAGTGTGGCTCTCCCCCCAGAGCTTATCCAGAAAGCAGTAGTAGGTAAAGGCTCACAGGATATAGTAGACGCCGAAGTCATCTGCAGGGAAACACCGCTGAGAAGTCATCTTAATGGAACCACACTGGGCTTTCACTTCTATTCAGTAGCGGCATCTAATCCTTTTAACTTCATTTCTCCAAGCCTGTTACTCGGCTTTTTGTTTTAAGCAAGTTACACGCTCCTCCCCACTGCCATTCGCTGCAAGCTGAGTTTCACCTGTATCAGGCACCCTTCCAACCTGGACTTTTCCATACATCATAATCCTTTCCATTCTCTCAAGGTTCTAGCATGTTGCCATGAAATACTGTTACTTGGTTGTTTGAAATGCCTTAGAAAGATTAGGCTTCAGAGAATGATCTGAGACTGGGCACGGTGGCTCACACCTATAATCCCAACACTTTCTGTGGCCAAGACAGGAGGATCACTTTTAGGCCAGGAGTTTGAGATAAGCCTGGGCAACATAGTAAGACCTTGTTTCCAAAAAAAATGTAAAAAAAAAAAACTTAGGCAGGGCTCGGTGGCTCAGTCTGTAATCCCAGCACTTTGGGAGGCCGAGGCGAGTGGATTGCCTGAGCCTGCGGGTTTGAGACCAGCCCGGGCAACTTGGCGAGACCTCATCTACAATAAATCAAAAAAATTAACCGGGCATGGTAGTGCGCGCCTGTAGTTCCGGCTACTTGGAAGGCTGAGGCGGAAGGATCGTCGGAGCCCAGCAACAGGCTGACCCTGGGGTAGCTGTGAGTGTGCCACTGCACGCCAGCCTGGGCGACAGAGTGAGACTCCGACTCAAAAAAAAAAAAAAGAACATTATTGGAACAATTGATAAATTTTGAATATGGATTATATGTGGATAGTTTTCTATCAATGTTGAATTTTCTGAATTTGATAAAATCGTACTGTGCAACAGAATATCCTATTTCTTGGGAAATACACACTGACAATTTTAGGGGCAAAAGGGCATGATATACAAAGAGGGACCCCCAAAACTCCAGAATTTTTTTTTTTTTTTTTGAGTTGGAGTCTCACTCTGTCACTCAGACTGGAGTGCAGTGGCCGCTCTCGGCCACCGCAGCCTCGACCTGCTGGGCTCTGGCAATCCTTCCGCCTCAGCCTTCCAAGCAGCTGGAACTACAGGCGCGTGCTACCACGCCTGGCTAATTTTTTTTATTTATTTATTGTAGAGATTAGGTCTCGCCAAGTTGCCCAGGTGGGTCTCGAACCCACGAGCCCAGGCAATCAGAATTCATTTTTAAAATGTGTATTTATGGCCAGGCTCAGTGGCTCAGTTTGTAATCCCAGCACTTTGAGAAGCTGAAGCGAGAGGATTGCCTGAGCCCGCAAGTTCGAGACTATCCTGGGCAACTTAGTGAGACTTCGTCTCTAAAATAACTGAAAAATTAGCCGGGTGTGATAGTGTGCACCTGTAGTCCTGGCTACTTGGAAGGCTGAGGTGAAAGAATCGCCGCCCAGCAGGTCATTATTGCTGGGATGGCCATGAGCATGCCACTGCACTCCAGCCTGAGTGATGGAGTGAGACTCCAACTCAAGTAAAAAAAAATGTGAGCCGGGCTCGGTGGCTCAGCCTGTAATCCCGCGCCTTTGGGAGGCTGAGGTGAGTGGATTGCCTGAGCCCGCGGGTTCGAGACCCGCCTGGGCAAGTTGGCGAGACTTCATCTCTACAATAAAATAAAATAAAAAATC
>CAUYQG010294383.1:0-25146 GCA_963574415.1 Tarsius wallacei | reverse complement strand
AATGGATAGATGGGTGAGTGGATAGATGATGGATGGGTGGATGGATGAATAGGTGGGTGGGTGAGTGGATGGGTGGGTGGGTGGGTGGATGGATGGATGGAATGGATGGGTGAGTGGATGGATAGATGGGTAAATAGACTGATGAATGGGTGAGTGGATGGATAGATGGGTGAATAGATGAATGGGTAGGTGAGTAGATAGATGATGGATGGGTGAATGGATGAATTGGTGGGTGGGTGAATGGATGGGTGGATGGATGGATGGAATGGATGGGTAAGTGAATGGATAGATGCGTGAATAGACTGATAGGTAAGTGAGTGGATAGATGATCGATGGGTGCATGGATGGGTGGGTGGATGTGTAAATATGCTGATGGGTGAATGGGTAGGTGGATAGGTGTGTGTATATGTTTGTGTGGATGGGTGGGTGGATGACTGGTCAGGTTGTGTCTCAAACTATTCACACAAGGAGAAAGCTATGAGCCTGCACGATAACCCTATGACCTCCCACAGGCCTTGGCGCCTTCACCCATAGATTGGGCCTGTCACATGCCCATCTCCCTCACTGGGCATCTGTGAGGGTTATGTGAGGTCAAGCACATTTGAAAATGACTTTGACAACTGTAGGTGAGCTACGTATGTGAACTGCCACAATCTACATTAAGAGGGGTGTAAATTAGTGAAAAGTCTGGGTTAGAGGGTATTTTTAAAATGTGCTTTATTCCTTCCGAGCTTGTGTTATTACAGGAGCTAATTGCTAATACCATATTTTCAAGTCGGGTCCTGCTGGGCCAACTCCAGAGTGGGAAAAATCTCATAATTAGCAGCCTCATTTGCATGCAAACAATGAGCGTTCCTCAAGTCTTTAAGTCTGCTCCCAGGGGAGAAGTACTTGCCTTCTTGTTTTCAGTGATTAAATTGCTTTTGGCAAACCCTTTTCCCATCAGAAAGTCGAAAGGTAAACTTGAGCCCAGCCAAATCATCACTAATGTCCAATTATCCCAAATTCCAAATTCAGATCGTCTCAGTTCATAAGATTTCCAAGTACAGCAAGCGAGACACAACCATGGAATCTGGTGAGCTGCATTGCCCGGGTCTAAACTACATCCACACACGTCATGGTCAGTCTCCAGGTCCCAAACTACATCCACACACGTCATGGTCAGTCTCCAGGTTCCACCATTGGGGTGCAATTGACAGTAATCACAGTGGGGTGGCGACCGGAGCTGGGAGCCTGACTGAGGCCACTGAGTAAGGATGTGGTTGGGACACCGAGGAGCTCGCCCGGACACAGGTCACTGGGGCTCAAGGGAGGGTTTCCACACCACCCGGGCATGGACACATTTTTGTTCCCTGTCGAAAACTCTGAAACCTCTTGGCTCTTCCCCAGGAGCCCTCCCTATGTTTTTCCTCCAGGTAAAAAACATACTTGGCAGCTAAAGCTGTTTTTCAGTCTAGTTTGATGCTCTCCCTCCGATCAGAAGCATACCAGCCCCGGGCACATCTGGCGATCCCGGGCTCTCCTGGCTTCACGGTAGCTTCCATCTGAAGAGCATCATCGTTGTGGTGTGCAAGGCAGGAAGGAGGAAGACTGCTTACTCACAAAACTTGGCCCGCTGAGACCCTTTGAAACAGCAACATCAGAACGTCTGTTTTCGGCCAAAGCAGACTAACAGAGACTTCCACCAACACAAGTGAAAAAGTGGACAACATTTGTTGGGTGTTAGACCCGGAGCAGTGAGAGATGGGGATCCCTGCGAGAGGACAGCCCAGCAAGGTAGGCCTCAGCTAGGCCTGTAGACATTCCAGCCCAGTGCTGGGAGAGGGCCCCAGGCAGGCCTGGGAGTTGCCCCAGCTGTGCAGCTAGAGGCCAGGGAGGACCTGGAAGCCAGGGAGGACCCGGGGTTAGCAGGCCCAGATCTCTAGGGGACAGCCACGGAAGGAGATGGTCTCCTGGTCTTCAGCTAAGGATTGATCAGCACGTGAGGAAGCCCCCAGGGCCTGAAAAGAATCACCGGAAGGAATGAGAGGGAGCAAGTAATGCTTGGACCTCATACAGGGCCAGGGTCCACAGTGGAAAAGCTTACACAGTGTCCAGCAGTGTCCTGAGAAGGCCTTTGTTTTAATAGTGAGACAAATTAGCTGGAGATGGAACACTATTTAGGTCCTGCCTCAAAAAGCCTAAAAGCAAGGAAGACCCAAAAGGATCGTCACATACTTTCCAAGGACTTCACTGCACCCTAGAACCAGCTCGGGTGCATGTCTAAGAATACAAAACACATCCAGCACCCAACAAGGTGGAAGCCACAGTATCTGATGCCTGATCAAAACCAGCAGGCATTCAGAGACGCAGACACACGCAGAATCCAGTCTGTCAAAACCAGCTCAAGATGGGACACGAAGGAAGGAGGAATGGGGATATTAAAGCAGTTGCTGTCACTACTTTCCGCATGCTCAAGAAGCAGGAGGAAAGCCTGAGAGAGGAAGAGGTAAGAAATGTCCATATCAAATTTCCAGAGCTGGAAAGTGTAGTGGGTGGGGTTAAGAGCAGGTGAGACACCACAGAAGAGGTTAGAACACCTGGAGACACAGCACTGGACACTACACTTAAAGAAACAAAACAGAGAAAAACGCCTGGAAAACGGCTCCTGGGAAAGGGACTAACACAGAGTTTGACAAATGGTGAATGCAGCCTTGGAGGACAGGGAGGGGTGTTCAAACAGACAGTGGCTGAAATTTTTCCACATGTGTTGACTACCATAAACCCACAGATGTGGGAAGCTCAACAAACCCCAAACACAAGAGACAGGAAGAAAATGACACCAAGTCACATAATCAAATTGCTTAAAGCCAGTGGTAAAGAGAAGAATCTTCAAGAAGCAGCCAGAGAAACAAGACACCTCCCATCTGATGGGACACAGGCAATGGTGGCGCCAGCGGGTTTCATGCAGACAGGGTGCCGGCCAGAGGCAGCGGGCAGCGTCCTCACGGTAGAGGCCCAAGAAACGCAGACTGAGAATTCTGCAGCCAGAAAAAATGTCTTTCAAAAATGAAGGTGAAAGTAAGGTGCACATTGACAGCCTGAAGAAGAAGCACATGCTCATGTCAGTCCATAGAGAAAGCATCTGACAAAATCCAACACTTGGCTCAGTGACGCAGGAGTAGGGAGCTTTCCCAACCTGATGAAGAGCCTTTGCTGACCTCTGCCAAGCCTGCAGCTAACATCACACCTGACGGTGGAAGAGTGAATGCTCACCCCCATGCTCAGGAGCAAGGTGAGGATGTCACTCTCACCACTCTCACCAGTGCAACAAAGCAAAAAAAAAAAAAAAAAGTAAACAAGAGAAAGAAAAGGCTTACGGATTGGAAAGGTAGAAACAAAAATGTTTTTAATTCGCAGATCACGTGATTATCTACATAGAAAGCCTCAAGGAATCTACAACAAAACTCCTAAAACTAATAAGTGAAGTCAGCAAGGTCATAGGATACACGTCAACACACAAGCACCAGTTATATTTCTATATACTAACACAGCACATAAGGAGATCTAAATTAAAAATACAATGCCATCTATAATTGGTTCAGAGACAATTAAATAGTAAGATAAAAACCTAACAAAACATGTCATATCTGTATGCTAAATATTAAAAATGCAAAATTTAAAGACCTAAATAAATGGAGAGACACACCATAATGTCTGTGGACCAGAGGACTGAAGACAGTAACAGGCAGTTCTCCCCTTAAGGATCATACAATTCCTACCCAAATCCCAGCAAGGCTTTTTGCTGACATAGATAAACTTATTCTAAAATTTATATGGAAAGACACAGGACCCAGGACAGCTAAGACAATTTTGAAGAAGAATAAAGGGGGAGGAATCTCTCAACTACACTTCAGACTTCTGTGGCCACAGTAATATCTCCAGGGTGGTGCTGGGGAGGGACAGACATGAGGGTCAAGGGTCAAGAGCAGAGCCCAGACGAGCCTTGCATAGCATGTCCAGAGTACACACGTGTCTTCCCTGTAGCACCTGGGCATGCAAAGCTAACTCACGATGGACCATGAACTCACACATGAAACTCAAAGTTATAAAATGTTTGGAAAGAAATATGAGAGAGACTCTTTGGGACCTGAGACTGGGTGAAAGATTCTTTTGGCACCAAAAAGCAGGACCCACAGAAGGAGACACCAACAACTAGACCTTGCTGACATCAAGCAGCTTTCCTTTTCTCAAGACCCTGTTAGACTAGAAGGACAAACTGCAGACTGGGGGAACATATCTAAGCCGACGTGTCTGGCAGAGGCTTGCACCTCCATATATGAGGACTCCTGGGACCTACAGTAAAAAAAAAAACAAGTGAGCCACAGACTGAGGAGATATCTCGCTGGATCCACAGGTGGATCTGGACACAGGGATGGCAAACAGACATGTGGAAGGTTGGCCAACACTAGCCAGGGGGAAACGTGAATTTAGACCACAGGCAACTATCACTACCCGCCCATCAAAAGAGCCAAATAAGACAGATCCCTCACACACTGCTGGTGAAACAGAGGATGGGTCAGTGACTCTGGAAAAGAGTTGGGTGGATTTTAGTAAACTTAACATACACTCACCGTAGGACCCAGCAGTTGTACCCTGTGGCCTTTATCCAGAGAAATGAAAATAGTTCACCAAAACCCTGTAACAGGTGTTCCCAGCAGTTAAATTCACTGTAGACAAAAAAAAAAAAAAAAAAGTCGGGGGAGGGCAAAACTCAAATGTCCATCTAGGAACGAGTGGTTAAACAAACCGTGGTACAACTACACCGTGAAATACCACTTGGTGATAAAAAGGAATACACTATCGATTCGGGTGACAGTGTGGATGGGTCTCAGGGGAACTGTGGGATTGTTGACACAGAAGTAAGACACCGGGCAGCAGCAGCACAAGAGCTGTGTGCAGACCTGGAGATGCACAGTTGGGGATTCTGACACTGGTCTCTGTGTGGACAATATCCCCTGAAGGTCGGCTGCGGGTAAGTTCAAGATGTTACCTACAACCCCTAAAGCAAACCACAAAAGTAATACAACAGAGTCACAGCTAATAAGCTAACAAAGGAGAAAAAAAAGGCATGGTAAAACTACTCAATTTAATCCAAAAGAAGGCAGAAGAGGGGAAAGGGGTAACAGATGGGTCAAACAGGAAACAAATAACAAGAGGGCAGATTTAAATCCAACCATGCCAATAAGTATCTTAAATGCAACAGTCTAAAACAGCCCTTTTGAAGGCAGAGATGATGAGACTGTATAAACAAGTATGACCAGCTTATATGCCTACAAGAAACTGCTTTATATATAAAGATACACAGGTTCAGTGTCCCTTGTCCAAAATGCTTGAAACCAGAAGTGTTTTGGATTTTTTAAATTTTAAAACATGTGCATTGTAACAGTTTAAGCTTCCCAGATCCAAATATCTGAAGCCTGAAATGCTCCAATGAGCATTTCCTCTGAGTTCCTCTAGGGCCTTTCCAAGTGCTAGAAAATTTTCGAATTTTGGAGCATCTGGGATTTCAGATTTTCAGATCTGAGATGTTCAACCTGTAAAAGGGTTGAAAGTTTAAAAGCAAGGGTATACCATGAACACTCATCAAAAGACTAATATCAGACCAGGTAGATTTTAGAGCAAAGAGTTCTACCAGGGACAAGGAGAGTGACTTCATGGTGATGAAGGAATTTGCTAATTTGAAGCTCATGACAATTCTAAATGGCCTCAATACACCTAAATAACCGAACCTCAAAATGCATGAAACAAACACTGATGGCACTGCCAGGAGAAATAAATACATCCACCACTGTAGTCAGAGGTGTAATTGACATAACAAGTAGACAGAAAATCAGTAAGGAGCTACAAGCCTTGACCACACTATTGAGTAGCTTGGCGTGACTGAAATTTTGGGAGCACTGCACCTAATGATAGAGAATACACAGGTTTATCAAGTGCTCAGGAATGTGACCATAAGATGGCTTATGCTCTGGGCCATCAGACAAGTCTTAATAAATATAAAAACTGAAGTCACAAAAAAGTGTATTCTCTAAATAGTGCAATTAAGCTAGGAACCTGGAAAATTCCTAAATATTTGAAAAATCACACACGTTTCATTGGGTCAAAGAAGTCAAATGGAAATTATCAAAGATTTTGAATATAATGAACTAAAAACATGTCAGAATTTATGGGATATAGTTAAAGCAGTACTTGAAGGGAAATTTATAGCTCTACATGCCTATATTTCCAGGAACAAGAGGGCAGGGATGGAGGCCTCAGGAGTCTGGGTTTTCAGTTAAGGTCGAGAAAGAAGAATGGGATTATAACCAGAAAAATCGGCCTGGAGTGTAGTTACCTCCAGAACTTGTTCCTGTCAACTCAGCCTTGACCTCATGAAAGTCATAGAAATGGATTCTTTAATAATAATAAAAATTGCTCCTCTGAAGCAACTAGATAATGAAGAGAGAATGAGGCTCTAAGTAAGCAGAAGCAAGGAAATAATAAAGATGAGAGTTTATCCACGAAACCAGAAGCTGGCTCAACAAAATTGATAAACCTCCAGCCAGATTGGCCAGGAGAGAAAAGAGAGAAGATGCACGTGGACAAGGTCATGATGAGGGGGTGACCTTGCGTGGGTTCTTCATATACGGAAGGACAGCAAAGGGACATTAGGAACAGCTTCATGCTGATAAACTCTGCAACTCAGACACAATGCACACACATTCTTTACAGGATATCAACTACCAAAAAACAACCTGAAAAACACTATCTATTAAAGAAGTTGAATATCAACTACCAAAAAACAACCTGAAAAACACTATCTATTAAAGAAGTTGAATTCGTAGTTAGAAATCTTCCGGCCAGGAAAACTGCAGGCTTAGATGACTTCACAAATGAATTCCACCATACCGACTCTACACAGACTTCCGGAAAGCTGAGGAGGAAGACGCACTCTGTGGTCATTCTGTGAGGCCAGCATTACTCTGACACCAAACCCAGACTGAGACATTAGAGGAGCAGGAGGACTGCTGATGCCCATCTTCAGTGTGGTGCTATAGCATCAGGTCCACCCGCAGGTGAGAATCTAGAGGGAAAGGGGTTTCCCATCCTCCAGCCCTCCAGCTCCTGCACTCTCATCCTCTTCCAGGAACCCCTGCCAGTCTCAAGAGTAAAAGGAAGGAAAGGAGGAAGAGAGACTAGGAGACGGCAGAGGGAAGAGAAAGACTTGGGAAGAATGTTCCGGCATAACTTGGACATTCAAGCATGAGAGGCAATTTCTCAGAAAAAAATCCTTAAGCTCACTCTGTCTTGGAACGCTCCTATTCATAGCTGGAAACTATATCCCAAAAGGAGTCACAGAAAGCCACCATTCACAGATGACTAACCAGAATGTCCCATTAATTAGGAAGCATTTTAATTCTACCCTCTTTTTCTTTTTTTTAAAGATGTGGGGTACAATTCAAGATTAGGTAGATAAATGATCCTTGTACAGGTAAAGTTTGGGTCTCTGGTTGGTCCCTACTTCGCCTGGTTTGAGATCAGGTACCCTTATTGATGTTATGTCCCTTCCCTCCTTTTCACTGAACCTTTAAAAAGTATGAATCATGTGTTTGCTTGGAATAGAGTCTTGTTTACAGTGGCTTTCCATGGAGATAGCTCACATTCAGATAATTTGCTAAGAGTTTAGCATTGCTATGACTCTGAGCCACAAAAGGACATCAGTGACAGACCCTTCAGGTGCTGAGTGGAATGTCCTCTGCAGCTACAATGGACCCCATGGGCCTTGAACATTGGCCTGGCTCTCACTCGGTCTCTCTTCTCTGCCATTCAAGTAAGTGCCACTCAGAGAATTGCAGACAGCAAAGAATGTTTGATTTGGAATGAGCCCATGTCCTTGCTGTATAGACAGGGACACTGAGGTCCCATCAGTAGTGTCCCTGGGGATGCATAGACCAAATGGCGTTGGAAGTTCAGTGGATACAGGAGCCATACCTGGGGACACAGGGCAGGGGCTGGGGAAGTAGGAAGAGCCTCATCCATGATGTGAGGTGGGACCCTGTAGAAGGAGACGGGGAAGGAGGGAGGAGGGGGGAGGGGCCGCAGTATGGTGCAGCTATGCCCAAAGGGGCGCTTGGGCACAGAGGAGCCTGGGTTGCTTTAGTAGCTGCCATGCCCAGGCACTGGCAGGACGGCCTGGGAAGAGTGGCTAGGAAGAGTGGTTTGGGAAGAGTGACCCTGGAAGAGTACCCTGGGAAGAGTAACTTGGAAAGAGTGGTCTTAAAAGAGTGACTTGGAAAAGAATGACCTAAAAATAGTGGCCTGGGAAGAGTGGCTTGAAAAGAGTGGCCTGGGAAGAGTGGCCTCAAGGAGAATGGCTTGGGAAGAGTAGCCTAAGAATGGCTTGGGAAGAATGGCCTAAAAATAGTGGCCTGGGAAAAGTGGCTTGGGAAGAGTGGCTAGGAAGAGTGGCTTGAAAAGAGTGGCTCAGGAAAAGTGGCCCAAAGGAGAGTGGCTTGAGAAGAGTGGACCCAGGGAGAGTGGCTTGGGAAGAGCAGCCTGAGAAGAATGACTCTACTTGTCCCCCGGGCCTGCACCGGCACCCAGCTCTGCAGCAGATCTGCATGGCACCTCTGTGGTCACCCTGGATGAAGCTATGGGCTTTCCTCTGTCCTCCCCTGGGAGGGAAGGTGCCAAGTGAGGGGAGTGTGCAGGGCTAGGAGACACTGCCTGCTTGTGGAGCCCTGGTGGGACCCTGCCATGGCGGCTCTTCCCGTGCCCCATCTAGGCACCAATCCCAGCCACCTCCTGACTCCCACATCTTCCTCAGTGGGCTGCCCTGCGGAATCTGAACCCAAAACAGATCCTGTCTCTGACCACTTCTCAGTACCTTGGCCACAGAAGTCCCAGTGAGTGCCACCTGAGTGGCCATTACATCACATTATTCTCAGTTGTGATTTATTCCTGTAGTCTCCCAGAAGGTCCCCTCCCTGACAACCTGCTCCTGCCACAGCAGCTGTCATTTAGGTCTCCAGTCAGTTCATGGCTGCCTGGGCCACAGCCCCCCAGTGGTGCTTGCTCACCCTGAGTCCCCTAAGGGTCTCCTCATGACCACAGGCCAGGCGGGGTCAGCCTATCTGTGACCCTGGCTTCTCTCTCACCTCAAGGTGAATACCTCAGGCATCTATTGTGCAGTTGGGCAGAGCCTGGCAAGGGCGGCTGGACTCTATCCCCCCAATGTCTGCTGGGAGGTCCAAAGTCTGAGGCCAGACCTCTAGGGCTCCCTCCCTCTCTTCCTCTCTCTCCCTTCCTCACTTTCTCTCTCCCTCCCTCACTTTCTCTCTCCCTCCCTCCTCTCTCTCCCTCACCCTCTCCCTCTCTCTCTCTCCCCCTCTGTTTCTCCCCCTCTCTTCCTCTCTCTCCCTCCCAGTTCTTTCTCACTCTTTCTCCCTTACTCTTTCTCTCACTGGCTTGCTCGCTCTTTCTCATGGCTGGTGGTGGCCACCAGACTGCTCCCTGTCATGGCCTCCCCACGTGTCCTGGGTTTTTTCACAACATGGCACCGAGTTCCAGCACCAGTATCCCCAGAGAAGCAGGTGTTCCCCGAGAGAAGCAGGTGGAGACTGAACTGCTGCTCCTCACCCAGCCCTGGACATCATGTCCTTCGTCATCATCCCTGAGGCCATCATAGAGTCCACTTGGGCCAAGCGAGGGGCACAGGCAACCCTCCTCAACCAAGTTCAGAGGAGCATGTGGGCCCAGAGACACAGCCTTTGTCACTTTTGGGAGATAAAATCTGCCACCCTCCCGCCCAGTCCCTGCCCGGCCTCAGGGCAGCCCCTAGCACCCAGGTGTCCTCAGCCTGAGGTCTTTGCACTGTGGTCCTATCATGAAGCAGACACCTGGAGTGTGGACTTCCCTGTCTCCTTTGGAGCCACTCTGTGGTGACAGCCCAGCTCCTGCCCCCCCTCTTTCTCCTCAGCTTTGCCACCTTCTGCAGGGCAGCACAGCACAAGACTCGATGCTGGTGTTTGAGTTTGCCTAACAGCTGTCATCCTAGCAGGGAGACTCGTCTAAGGAGGGTCTGGAGCTGTGATTCTCCAGAAGAGGAAACCGAGGCTGTGTCGGCAGAAGTTCCCCAAAGGTCCCAGGTAGGAGCTCTCTGGCCCACAGATTTGCAAGCGGCACCCCAGCATGGGGGTAGGGGAATCCCAGCCTGGGTATACCCTGAAAGCAAGGGCGCTGCTGTCCACACCCGGGCAAGCCATGACAACCCTGGGGGCTAAGAGGGCATGATGGGCCTCAGTCTCAGCTTATGTCTCTTGTGCCTCTTCCCGCCCTCAGAAGCTCAGAGCTCATGTGTCCCATGAAGGTCATACCCAGGAGGCACGGACACCCCAGCAGAGTGGACGAGATGTCACCAGTGGCCATGCTGCAGGGATGATTCTCTCAGGATGCTACATGGGGCCCTGTTCTGCCTTTGGGTGGTCCTGTGCTGGTGGTGTGTTGTTCGCTGCTTGACACTACTCTTCCAGGTGACACTCAGGCTCAGGGACTCTTGGAGGCAGCCGGCCCTTCAGAAATGAACGTGCGATTTGGAAAAAGCACTTCTGCCTCAGGGAGGCTGTGGACACGGGGAGGGGGCACGGCCCAGGTCCTGAGCGCACCCTGGTGATGGAGACACAGCCCGAGAGAGGCCGATCACTGGTGGCTCGAGTCACTCAAACACCTCCCTCCAGATGTGACTCAAGCCAACTCACAATAAACTCTCACTAGTGTTGACCTTTCTGGAACAAGGGGATGTTTGTCGGAGACAAAGACACCCCGACATTAAACTCACTGACAGCAGCTGCTGCACGGCTCCCAGAGCACTGGAGGAAGGGACCAACGTCCTGCTGGCCTGGTCATGGAGGGAACGGCTGAAAGGGGACAGTAGCCACCTTCTGGTAACACACACGAGAAGGCTCTGAGTGGCCTTATGGCATTACCCAAAGGAAGGCCTGGGGGCCAGATTCTAGTGGCTGTTGGAACATCGTCACACAAAAGCCCCAGAAACTGTCTATGTGAGAAGTGTTCATGCATGGACTTATTCCTCACTCCTCCTGCACACGTGAACATCTTTTTCTCACTATTTTAATGCACGCATAAAGTGAGATGAACACACACCACCCGGGACCCTGCTGGCACCACCCGAGTGACTCAAATACTCATGAATTTCGGTCCCGGTGTCCTGGCGGAAACCCAAGGCAGGTCAGTGTGCCCAGAGGGGGGTGGATGGTGGCACTGCAGGGTCTGCTTTCTGCCTTGGTATAAATGAACATTTAGTCATGTTACATCTAACTTAATTTTTTTGGCATAAAGAATTATAAATATGATGTGCTCACACATGTGGTTTCAAATTAGGTTAGTGAGCCGGCGTCTGTCTTGGGGTGGATAATTTGAGAACTGAGCAGGGGAAGCAGTTCTTGAAACATTAAACATACAGTTACCATATGACCACATCACCCAGGAATTCTACTCCTAGGGAATCCCCCTAAGAATTGAGAACTGAAACTCGAACAAAAACCTGTTCGCAAATGTACACAGCAGCACTATTCACAAGAGCCAAAAGGGGAACAGCCCAGGTGACCATCATGTCATGAGTGGATCAGCAAGTCTGGTGTCCACGTGACAGAACACTATTTGGTCGCAGACAGGAATGAAGGACTGATTCACACTACAACAGGGATGGCCCTTGAAAACATTATGCCAAGGAAAGAAGCCAGATTCAAAACACTGCATGTTTATGGTTCTATCTATATGAAATGTCCAGAACAGGCAAATCCACAGACAGTCCATCAGTGACTCCCAGGGACTGGGGAGGTAGGGCAGCTTTTTAATAGGTGTGGGGCTCTCTTTTGGGGTGATAAAAATATCTTGGAGCTAGACAGAGGGGGTGGGTTCACAGCCTTGCGAGTATACAAGACACCACCAAACTGTATGCCTTACAATGGCTAACTTCATCTTAAGTGAATCTCACAGTTAAACAAAAACAATAAACACTGGTAAAGCCTCTCCCTAAACCAATCTCCTCTTATTCCAACTTCAGATCGCTCTTGGCTTCCTTCCGACATTGTCTCCTCTCCAAATACACAACTTACATGCAGCTTATTTCAATATGGCACATATTTTTAAAAAACTTTATTAGCATTGGGACAGACACCTGCTCGTGATGTTACTGGTGGGGACGCCACGGGAGACGTCTCTGAATGAGCAGAAGTGGCAGATCATGAAGGCCCTTCTTGAGGCAAGGGCCAGGTGTGTCGGGGTGTTGGCACACTGCTGCGGGTGGGACATGGGGCACACAGGCACTGTCTGACAGGCTGGAGGCCTGCTGTTCAAGTCACGACACCTAGCATGGACCTCTACTAAGGCCGCACTCGGCCATGAGATGACTGCTCTTTGCCGGATGTCTTTTACCCCCAGACTTAGCTCTGGAGTAGTGCAGGCGTGCTCGGGGTCCCACACCCAGAGGCTCCTGGCTTTGTCTTAGGGTAAGCAAGTCTGTCCTTGGAGTTTCCCATAACCCGATCACTGAGGACTGCGTACGAGAGGCCAGCAGGTCAGGAAAGTGGTTCGACGCCCTGGTGGAGTGACACCTCTCTGAACTTCCCAGAAAAGTTTAGCCTGGGCCTGCGCACATGTGGGGGCAGGACCCGTAACTGCTCTGATGGTTCCTTCCAGCCGAGCAGGACCTCCCTGCTAGAAATAAGCCCATGGGGACATTCTCCTTCTTACTCCAATCAGCTCTGGTAGCTCAGCGATCCTGAGCCTGTTGACACCACCTACTTCCCCCAAACTTCCCCTGCCTCTCCTGTGTGTCCTTGGTAGGACTTTCCATGCTGGTGCTGAGCTTGGTTCAAATACTGTCAAGCGAGGGGACCTGGTGGGACAGACAAACACGGGTCAAGGCCTCTCCCTAAACCAAGGCCCTCTTATTCTAGGTGATGATTTATGTGGCATCTTAGCCCCGTCTGCAAACCTCACAGCAGAAGAAACAAGAATCCTGCATCTTGTAACATGTTACACGAAGAATACTGATTCTGAGAGACAAGCACAACACTGACCGTGGAAGTTCCAGGGATCCAAACCTGACTTATAATGGTTGGGCAACACTTCCCCACCTGACACTGAAGGAGGAGGCTGTTGGGGGAGGTAGAGTCACTCCCAGAAGCAGGCAGAAGGGGACTGCGAGAGCCCTTGGGTCTCAGCAAGAGTTTTCTCTTTAGATGACTGTCAGGTTGCATGTGAGTATGTGTGTGGCCTATGCCTCGCCCAGATGTTTCTCTGAGCAAAAGTATTTGGCACGAGCAGCAGCTCCTGCCCCCACCGCACCCGGGTGAGTGTGTCTGAGAGCCTCAACGGAGACCTGAGCACAAGTCCCTGTATCCCTGATTTGAGGGCTGGCTTTCCTGCAATGCAGATGGAAGAAAGAGAACAAAACTCCCTGCAAGGTGCCCTCTCGCATCTGAACGCCTTGTCCCTGACCACGCGAGTGCCACAAGAGAAGGCAGGTCAGGAAGGAATCACTCTCAGACCAAGGCTGTCCACCAAAAAATACTGCTTTATTGTATGGGCCTCCTAGCTACAAAGACAGCGACACAAATATCCACCGCTCCCTTCCGTGGGCTGACTAGAGTGCTCTGTGCAACGCCCACAGCCTCGGCATGTCCCGCAGCCACGTGCCTCCACTCTTCACAGTTGTGTGCAAATGTTACAGATATGGCTTTCGGGTTTCCTCTCTCTCTGTGAGCTAGACAGGATGGTACAGAAGAGCACTGGGAAGACGATTCTTCCTGTGGGAGTGCGCCTTCCCCACCGCGACTGATGACTTATGGCCTCCCTGCGGGTGCAATTCGGGCGTGTTCCATAAGGGGGCATTAATTCCTAAGGCACAATGATTAGGCTAGACATGTAATTAAACCATGCTTTTTGGTTATAGGAAACAATAGGTCACTGCTATAATAATGCCTCAGAAGCAGAAATTGTACAAAACACAGTCGCAAGGCCTACACTAAGCTACCTGTTAACAGTCACTAATCTGGAGACTCGCTACACGCTGCTGCATATTAGAACATGGTTTTTGGTAATTGTTTTCTTAGATGAAGCAGAGAGCTATAAGGCGTCTGTGAAATAATAATCTTATAATTGAACAAATATATTACACTCCTTCCGTAATGCTATTTACAATCGCGTTCCGGTGCGCCACTGGGTGAGCCACAGCTGTTCTGAACACGCCTTGCCTGGCTCCCTGAGGACTCGGCTAGCCAGGACGCCAGGGCACATGCAGCGTCTGTCGGAGGGCTGCAGCTCCAACAGAAGCAGCAGGGAGCCAGGCCTGGAGTCTCGGCGCGTCTCCCAAGGGGGTACTGTTATTGCTGATGGAAGCCCTTGCTGGGCGAGGACCGGTCACCCCGTCTCTCTTATTCGTCATTTATACATAAATACATGCCTATATATGTACACACATGCGGATGCAAGGTCTATCCTGTAACAGACAGATTTCTGCTTTTGTCCAGTCACCTACCTTGTGCTATTCAACCTACTTGTGCTATGTTTGAAGCCAGAGTACAAAGAGAGATCCTGCATGCTGCTACAAACAGTCCTACGCTGTCAGGATCATGGACGAGGGTAGAAGAATGTTATGACAGAGTGAGATGGCAGCTTGGAAGAGTCTAAATGCACAGGATAAGGCAGCAGAACTGTAAGTTACAGCCCAGGAAACACCAACAAAAAGTCAGAAACTCGCACTGGGTTCCTCTCACAACCCCTGCCTGCCAGCATTCTCTTCTTTTTACACAAAGGATAAACCCTCAACAATAAATGTCTTTAAAGCTTTTGTGCCTACACATACTCTCATGGTAGCCAATTCAGCACTCAATTCTCTGATGCCCTGATGGTCTGGTTAAGTAAGGCACTTCCAGTATTGAACTCCAGGGGTGCCAGCAGGGATGGGCTTGGGTGGGATGGCAGTGGCTGTTCCCAGGAGAGGCACCTGCAAGGTGGGTCTCCCGGGCACGCTGCCTGCTTCCTCTCTGTGTTCTTGAGATGACTTTTCCTTCAGGATATACAGCGTTCTTTCTTCTTCCTTCCTTCTTGTTACAGAGCTACTTCTTTGTACATATAAGATAAATCTTCCGCTTCTAGCATTCAGTAAATTGGAAGTTCTGAGTGGTACCAGGTGTGTGTGCAGTTTATTTAGTCAAAAGTCTCTGTACGCTGAGGCTTGACATCCCCACTGGACCAAGTGCCCAATGTGGCCACTACGCATGGGTGCTCGTGCTGGAGAGGTCGTTTCGGATAATCTCGTTTACTGCAAAGAAACAAAAATTGAGAAAATATTAGGGACACGGGACCACACAACACAACATCTGTAAGTAACACAGAAAGTCAGCGCCATGCATCTACTCAGTTATGTTCACACCCACGATAAGGCATCTGCCACAGGGACCTGCATTGCTTCTTGGTTCCTGCTCTGGTCTGCAAGAGTCCTCTTGGCAAGGAGTGGGTGGGCCACAGGGTGGGCACCCTAGGCCATTGCCCAGTGAGACTTCACCTCTCAGGGTCAGATGGTGCCCCTGCACCAGCACAGGCGTCAGAAACTGACCAGGTGAGAAATGTGGTGAGTATACCCTGTCAAGGGCATGAGTGGATGCCAACTACCTAACCAACACACCGTCCAACCAACCACCAACACACCAACCAACTACCAACACACCAACAAACCAACCAGCCACTAACCACCAACACACCAACCAACCAACCACTAACCAACACACCAACCAACCAATCAACCAACCAACCAACCAACCACTAACCATCAGCACACCAACCAACCAACTGACTAACCAACCAATCAACCAGTGCCTCTGAGTCTGCCCACAGCTGGGAGAAAAGGCTGGTGTGGAGTCAGGGCCGGTGTTGAGTTTCCCTATCCGGGCCCTCCCACTTTCATTTCCCTTCAGATGGTCACGTCCCAGCCCCCACAGCCAGCAACGTCCATGTTTAGTGTGTGATTTTTGGCAGATGGACAGGAAATGAGTCGCGCTGGACAGGCCTTCCTTCGCAGTGCACACGGGCTTCTCCACCCCACCCAGCCATCCCACCCTGGCCACCTGATGGACGCTGAGATAGGGGAAATGCCATCGGGCAGCTGTCACCATGTCCCCTTTTCCTCACAGTGTGTGGAGGGGCTGTACACTGACGTCACGGAACTGCCTGGGTTTCCCTTGGCCCTGGGTGGGGGTGCCGCACCCAGATAAGCGCGTGGGCTCTGCAGGGACCCAGCCCATCTCGGGCAGCTTCCTGGACCGTTGGTGGGTGTGCATTTCATCACTCCATCACCCCACTCCCCTCCCCAAATTCCCTTTCACCCTGCCCCCTGCTATGTTTAAGAATAACAATAACAACACACGGTGGGGACCAGGAACTGTGTCATGGAAACAACGGATCCAGGTGCACTGACACCAGCTCCAGAGGGACTGCGGCTGCCAACACCCAGCGCCAGCCACGGCACTGCCTATAGCCAGCGGCCTGGGCTCCTCCGACAGCACCCACGGGGCCTGGCTCCATTCCTAGTGGGAGCCAAGTCACAAGGAGGTGGAGGTTGCCAGCCCTGGGCCTCCTCAAGTGGGAGGGGTACCTGAGATGCAGGGCCATGCTCTCTGGGGAAGGCTCTGGCCTCCACTGTGGAAGACACCGGAAGGAACTCAGGTTCTTCCCATCCTATGCTTCTTCCCAGACGCCCAGATGTTCACAGGCTGGTCCTGACCAGCTTCAGTCCCTGGAGTGTGGCAGCTCTCAGCCAAGGCCTATTCCGTGACATGAGGGTGGCCATGCACAGTCCTGAGGAATCCAGTGGCAGGTCTCCAAGGAAAGAAAGAGGCTCTCTGTCCTGTGCAGTGGTTGTGTAGCCACGCCTGAAGGTTCTGTCATCCACTTGTCCCTGGTTCCTGCTGTGGTTGTCCCCAAGTATGACATGGCCATGCTATGCTGAGTGCCATCAGACAGGAGACCAGAAGCAGAGATGAGGGGACCCTCACCCCCCTGTCATACTGTTCAGCCTTGTACAGAGAGGTGCATTAGACTCTGCCATAGCCAAGGACATCCTGACAGAGAAAGGCCCAAATCCTGAGTTTCTGCAGGCATTTCCTTAGGAAAGAAAGGCCTACTGGCATTAGGGTTACTCTGTACCAAGCAGGGGGTTGACAGATCCCCGGAGATGCAAAGCTTGCTGGGACATGATTCCTGAGGAAAGGGGTGACAGACATGAGTGGTGACACAACCACCATTTCCACTGTGTGAACCCCATGTCTGCACATGGACAGCAGCTCTGGTGGCGTCACCTTGTGCCATCCTCCGTGGGCTGTCACGGCACAGCAAACTTCCCTTGCCCCATTCTAGGCTTGACTTCCAGGGCAGGAGTCCAGTCAGGACGGACACCCCACTCTGGGCTCCTGGGTCAATGCCCCCTCACCAGGTGCCCAGTACCTAGAAGGATGTCCCCAGTGAGAAGTGGGGGCCACCACCCAGTTAGAATGTCTCAGCTTAGGCCCGTTTTGAACCAGGTCCCACTGTGGGAGAAGGGGTAGGATGCCCAATGGGATGGCCTAGGAGTTGGGTGGCAGTCCTCATACAATTGTCCAGGCCAGCAGAGCTCAGACAAGAAACCAGTCAAGCCAACCTTGAGCACGTGGTGGAAAGATCATGAGGTAAATGGGGGGAAGCTGCTGAGGCGGTGGGGTGGGTGCTAGGGGGAAGGAGATGATGGGAGGAGCTCCAGGGGGCAATAATGGTAGGAGGAGAGGAGCTTGAAGGGCAATAAGGGTGGGACGGGGGGAGCCTGATGAGTAAAAATAATGAAAATGAGCGGGAGCTCTGAGGGGCAATGGGATGAAATAGACATGAAGTCAAGGAGTAATAGTGATGGGATGGGAGGGAAGTCTGAGGATTAATAATGATGGAAACAGAGGGGGTCTGAGGGGTAATAGGATGGAAATGGGAGGCAAGTCTGATGAGCAACAAGGGTAAAAATGGGGAGGTGTGAGGAGTAACAAAGATAGAAATAGGGGAGAGGTCTGAGGGGAGTAATAACGGAAATGCAAGGGAAGTCTGAGGAGCAATAATCATGGAAACTGAAGTAAATTCTGAGGAAAAATAATGATGGAAATAGGAAGGAAGTCTGGGGGTAATAAGGATGGAAAAGGGGGGAAGGTCTGAGGGGTAATAAGGATGCCCCCTCACCAGGTGCCCAGTACCTAGAAAGGGCCACCACCCAGTTAGAATGTAGTAAGGTATAAGAGCAATAATGGTGAAATTTGGAAGGCAGTCTGAAGGTAACATGATGGAAATAGGAGGGAATCCTGAAGAGTATTAGAGATGGGATGAGGAGGGAAGTCAGAAGAGTAATAATGACAAGGTTGCAAGGGAGGTCTGAGGGATAATGAGAAGGGAAAAAATGAGGAGGGATGGGAGGGAGGTCTGAGGAGTAATAAGGAGGAAATAGAGCTAAGTCTTAGGGGCAATAAGGATAGAATGGGAGATAAGTCTGAGGAATACTAAGGGTGGAAATGGGAGGGAGTCTGAGGGGCACACGAATGGAAATAAAAGGAAAAAGTAGGGCGTGACAATAATGAAAAAAGGAGGGAGTCCGAGGAATAATAAGAATAGAAATGGGAGAGAAGTCCCAGGAGTGATAAGGATGGAAAAAGAAGGGAAGTCTGAAGAGTAATAAGGATGCAAATGGGAGGGAAGACTGAGGGGTAATAAGGGTGGGAATCAGGGAGGGAAGTTTGAGGAGTAATAAGAATAAAAAACGAGCGAAGGAAACAAGGATAGAAATGAAAGAGAGATGTGAATAGCAATAAGGATATAAATAGGAGGGCTGTCTGAGGGGTTGTGAGGATGGAAACAGAGGTAGGTCTTAGGGGTAATAAGGACACCCCTAAGGATAAGGATAATAAGGATAACAAGGGGAGGGAAGTCTGAGGAACAGTAAGAATGGAAATGGGAGGGAGGTCTGGGGGAGTAACGAGAATGGAAATACAAGGGAAATGTGAGGAGTAATAATGATGGAAATGAGAAGGAGGTGTGAGAGGCAACAATGATGGAAATAGAAGCAAATTCTTAGGAGTAATAATGATGGATTCTGAAGGGAAGTCTGAGGGGTAATAAAGATGGAAATAGGAGGGAAGTCTAAGAGTATTACGGATGGAAATGGTAGTCTGAGGACTAATAAGGATGGAAAGGAGAAGGAAGTCTGAAGAACAATAAGAATAGAAATAGGAGGAAGTTCTGAGGCGTAATAAGGAGAGAACTAGGAAGGAAGTCTGAGGAGTAATAATGATGGAAAAAGGAGGGAAGTCTGAGGTGCAATACTGATGGAAATGGGAGGGAAGTCAGAAAAACAGTATCAAGAGGAGAGCAGGGAGGCCTAAGGAGTAATAAGGATGCAAACGCAAAGGAAGTCTGAGGGGCAATAAGAAGGGTAAGTCTGAGGAAGAATAATAACGGAAAAGAGGTCCGAGGGGCAATAAGGATGAACAGAAGTAAAGTCTGAGGGGTAAAAATGATGGAAACAGGAGGAAGGTATGAGGAGAAATAAGACAGAAATGGGAGGGAGGTCTGAGGGTTAACAAGGAGGGAAATAGGAGAGAAGTCAGAAAAACAATATCAAGAGGAGAGCAGGGAGGCCTAAGGATTCAAATTGCCATACACACATTTGAGAAGAAAACAACAGTTTCCACCTTAGGAGCATTTTAGAGAAAAATCAAATATAAGGGCAGGAGGGAGGTCTGAGGAGTAATAAGGTTGGATTGGAGGAATGTCTCAGAAGTAATTATGATGGAGATGAGTGGGAGGCCTGAGGAGTAATAATGACGAGAATGGAAGGGACATCTGAGAGGCAGTAAGGATGGAAATAGGAGAAAGGGCTGAGTGATATTAAGGGGCCAGGAGGCAGGTTTAAAGGATAATAATATGGATAAAATATTAGCAAAGACTCATGCTAGGAAATATTAGGAATAATATGATGGTTACAGGAGAGAGGACTGAAGAGTAACAGGGATAGATGGGAGGTAATTCTGAGGGTAGTAGTGATGAGGTAGGGGATAATCCTGAGGTAACAGTGAGGGGATGGGAGGCCATTTTGAGATAACAATGAGGGGGTGGGAGGTCATTCTGAGATAATAGTGAGGAAATGGGAGGTAATTCTGAGGTAACAGTGAGGGGACCAGAAATCATTCTGCAGGTAATAAAGATGGGATGAAGATCATTCTGAGGCTAATAGTGAGGGGATTGGAGGACATTCTGAGGGTAATAACGATGGAATAAGAGGTCATTCTGAGGCAGTCATGGTGGGACAGGAGGTCAATCTGAGAGCAATAGGTATGGCTCAGGCAGGAGGCAGTAAGTAAAGCAGTAGAATCTTCTAGTTGCTTGTGGCATGCACACACAGGAGAACACCTGCTGGTAGGGTAAAGGGGAAGCGGCCTTGGTGTGGGCTTCCCCACCTCAGAGTAGCCCGTGGGTGATTGGGGGGAAAATCACTCCACATGTTCCGGCTTCCAGGTTCCCCTTTAGAGCAACCTCCTGCCACCGCCCCAATGCTCCTCTGCTCTCTGTGTCTTTCTGGGATGTGACCAAGTTCCCAGGAGAGCAGACGGGTTGCCATGGGACCTGGCTCCTGGGCCTGCCATGGCCATCGGGTGGGCTCAAATGAGTCCCCACACTTGTGGGCCGGAGGTGCCACTAGGCAGACACATAGTCCCATTCCCCGAGTCAAGGTGGCATCACAATGTGTCAGACATCATGGGACACACAACAAGAACCATGACACAATCTCAAGCACCCTCTAGGATTCCCTGGGTTGCCAAGGTGGCAGCTGACAGAAATCAAAGATGGGTAACCATGATCCCACACAATAGAGGACATTCCATACAACTGTGTCTAACTGAAGACAGTGACAACAACCTGTATAACTCTTGACATTCAACAAACACGACTGACTGTGTGAGTGTGACAGCACAGCCACAAACTGTACAATGGGGGATGTTCTACACAGCTGTGTGCACAACTAAAGACGGTGCAGAAACACGATGGAGATGTTCTGCACAGCAGTGTGAACTGGGGATGGTACAGCGGGCTGTCCTCCTCCCTACAGACAAGGCCTGTGCCACAGCCCTCCAGGGAGAGCCACGTTTGTTCCCACTTCCCAGATGCCACTGAAGGCGGATCTGAGGCTGTGTGGCCCGCAGATGGCAGGGCGAGGACAGGATGGATCCCCCGCTCCTTCCTGCCCCGACCACATCTCTTCCGTGAGGTCACAGCAGAGTCCACGGCAGCCACAGCTGCCCAGGCCCTGGCTGGGTACTCTGGGGGTGGCGTTCTTCCTGGGTATGGTGGTGTTGATGACACCTACGGTTTCCCACACTGCCTTCTCTCTACTGATAATTTCCATCTCCTTATTCAGCTTTTCCACCAACAAGAAGGGTTTTTTTCCTCTGCAGAAGTATTTTGAACTGCAGGTAACATGTGACCCTCACGACATGTCAGACCTGAAAGAGGAACCTTTGCTTGTTCCACGTCAGATGTCCCCGCAACAGGATGTGGCAAGCTGTTATACCACAATTTAGTTGAATACGAAGGGTTTTTTCCCTTATATTTGATTTTTCTCTAAAATGCTCCTAAGGTGGAAACTGTTGTTTTCTTCTAAAATGTGTGTGTGTGGCAGTTTGAATCCTGGTTTTAACTTGGGATGTGTACACAGGCTGTGTGTGCCCCTGTGACCCCCATCTACACACCCGCCCCCTCACATCCCCCTGGAGACATATCTGGAATTCCATGAAACAGGAACTCGTGTTTGTTAAGATACAAAAACTAAGAAGCAAAGGTCTCCCAGCCATTAGCCAAGGAAACGTGCAGATCAAACAGCCACACAAAACCCTTCCTAAAGTGAAATGTGGCACTTCAGTGGGATCCACTTCTGCTTTTCGATCATCACTTTGAAAAGCCTTGGCATGGAAACTCTGCCTTGTAGTAAAATATCCAAGTCCACCTCTCAGGTTCATGGTGGGTTTTCTGCAACCACACTGAGGACAATGTAAGCCAAGAGGAGTTGGAACAAGTTGTCTAACTTATCTTGCCCTCAGTGCCCAGCTTGTCAGCAGTTTCCCCACGTTTCTGAATTCATGGAATCTGAAATTAAGGATCTCAAGTCAAATTTCAAGGAACGAGCAAGCGATGCATTTACCCAGCACCCGCAGCCCTTCGTGGTTTCACAGCTCTTGTTCACATGTCACTTTGATCCTGCAACAGTCCTACGAGAGGGGCAAGGTCCACATAGACCCCTGTGGATTCAGTAGGTGGAGATGACAGCCCAGGGTCCTTGTGCTGACAGTGCAGCTGAGACCCCACACGGAGGCCTAAGCCAGAGACCAGCTGCACCAGCACCACACAGCCCCTGTGATCTGGTCTTTCCGGACAACCGTCTGGGGTTCCCCTGGCAACTCCACCGAGTTAGACACGAACTTTTTCTTTCAATCCGTACTAGGAAAGTAGTCTCCCCGGCTGCCTCTCAGTCCTGGGGTAAGAGGCTTGAAGGACTACGCTGGTACTGGGGGATGACCTAGGACCCAGGACAGGAACGTGCCCACCGTGCCCAGCCAGCTCCTAGCATTAGGCGCCTGTCCTCCCCCAAGTCTGCCTATCACTCTGGTCCTGTTTTCACCTGCAGGTGTGCTTGGTGCTAGAATGAGGGGTCTCTGGGATGAGAAGGGGCTCAGGGAATGAATTTCCTGCTATTTTCTTTTCTGTGGCATGCTTCTCTTAACACAAAGCAAAACAAAACACACAACAGATGCACCCACCCCTGCTGCACCCCCCACACATGCACAGTGTGCTCCTGTGTGAGTTAAGCTACTTTTTTCAGTCATTTCTCCTGTACTGGCCTTCATGTCCTTTAGAAATCTTTTTTAAATGTCAGGAGAGGGGAGGGGAGAGGGACAAGCGGCCAGAGGGGCCAGATGATGGAGCTGTCACTGGCTTTCTGTTGATGAAGGGCAAACATAACATGCCAGCGTCTCCTCAGCCCTGACATCAGCAGTGAGGCTAGCTGGGCATCCAAAGGCACTGGGGAGACATCAATGGGGGCGGGCTTCGTGGACATGCTATCTCAGACACTTCACTCAAAAGTCCCACCAGCAGGGGGTCGTTCCAACCCTGGGGAGAAGCCAGTGAAGGCTTGGGAGGTGAATTCTGGGCCCTGGCCAGAGAGTCACTCATGCTGGCCCTGCCAGGGTGGCTCTGGGGGCAGCCTTGGCACCAAGTGGCCCCCCCTTTCACCATGGAGCGCAGCCCTCCCCAGCTTCTGTCTCTGCCCCACTTGCCTCTGTCTCTGGGCAGCTCACTTGCTGCCGCCTCGACGGCGGAGTCTGGCCCAGTCACGCACCTTATCAGTTCCAAGGCTTATCATCAACTGTCCTGCTTCCTACTCAAGGGGGGAGTGACACTCAGGCCCCTGTGACTGGCGCTGAGTATAAGGGACTCTGAATAAAGTGATAATAATATCACTTTACACTATGATAGGAGAGAATTACAGAGGAAATTCCTTGACAGAAGGAAAACCCAGGAGCCTGAAATTCACCATGTTGCATAGACAGTCTGTGATCAGAGTTAAAACACAAATAAACAGACCCTGGGAGAAAACACAATTTCTAAAAAATGGCAGAAACAACATAGGAAAATACCTACATTTTTTTTTTTTAATGACCAGATCTCTTTTTTTCCAGGACAGCCCTAAAACTTGTAAGGCTTTCTCGAACGGCGATGAAACAACTTTGAAGCAGCAGTGGCTGAGGATTTTCCAACTTTTCTCAGACTGACATCCTCCCAACTCCTCACCCTGCCACGTCATCTAAACCATGGCTCAGAGCCCCGTAAGCATCCACCAGCCTGGAAGACCTGGCAGGAGGTCTTCGTACCCAGACAAGGGGAGGACTGAGTCTGGCAGGAGGAGCCCTGGCAGCCACGTCTCCCCGGCTGCCTCTCAGTCCGGGGGTAAGAGGCTTTACGAGGATCCTGCTCTCTTTGTGGGTGGGGGTTCCTCTGTCATCTCAAATGGAGGAACACCTTCCTCCTGGATGGGAGGCCCAAGTCAGTGGTGGGGAGTTGCCTGCCTCCATCCTGAACGCCACCCTCACCTCAGTACAGAATCACTGAGTACCCTATGCTGACTCTAACACCCAGCCCTCAGGAGGTGGACACTTCTCTCCATCTTAATTGAAGACAGGCCCAGAGCCGTCAGGCTGGCCCATCCCCAGTAGAGGCTGGCATGGCCTTGGGTCCCACCATCTCAGGGTGTATGATACCCCCACAGCGACCCAGGGCAATGGCTTCTTTGGGACCTGAGGCTTTTCGGGGTCCATTTTCTACATGGCAGAACAAGGTACTGAAAGGTTCCACCAGCCATCAGCACTCTGTGCTCCATGCATCTGCTTCTGTAAAGAAAGACGCAGTATGCATGCCAGCCCTCCTGGAGGACCTGGTGCACCCACGGTCGGAACTGAAAAAGGAGTATGGGCTGGAAGTCAGGCCCCACAGGAGGCCGGCTCATGGTGGGGAAGGCAGGTGACGGTGCTCGAGCACCCTGCCCTCCTTACTTGTTGCCTCCTGCCTCCACATTGCTTATGGCGCACACTCAACCCTTTCTCCATCAGGTGATCCCCATGTGCAGTGCTCTGGGTGATCGCCAACACTGGCTCGCCTCTCTCTCTGTCACAGGGAGCCCTCAAGCATCCCCCACAGGGTGGAAGAGCTATGCTCACAGGTTGGGCTCCTCTGCCTGATCACCACACATGGCCTGTGTGGTCAGCTCTGTCCCCTCTTGCAGGACTCAGCTGAGAGTGGGTGGTGACGGGTAAGCCAGGAGGCCTGCCAGGCACAGACAACACCTGGGAGTGGTGGCTGTCCTCGGGCCACAGGAGAGGAACTGGGACAGGCAGGCTTGGAACTTCCTTAGAACCGGACTTTGGCTTCAAGAATAAGAATCTGTCTCAGCAAGGTTGACCCAGACACAGTGTTTAATCCTAGCAT
>CAUYQG010294366.1:0-16346 GCA_963574415.1 Tarsius wallacei | reverse complement strand
ATGCCTGTTCTGTCCTGTCATGGGAAAGTCTTCACGACCAAAGAAAATTATTTATGGTTGATGGATACCTTTGTCCTGATACCATTGCTGAAGATGGCCTAAAATGTATCAAAACAAAACATGGAGGGGCTGGCCCTTATGTTAAGAATAGCATTACTAGCTGGGCTCGGTGGCTCAGCCTGTAATCCTGTGCTTTGGGAGGCTGAGGGGGAAGGATTGCCGGAGCCCAGCAGGTCGAGGCTGCGGTAGCCAGGAGCGGCCACTGCACTCCAGTCTGGGTGACAGTGAGTCTCCAACTCAAAAAAAAAAAAAGAATAGCATTACTTTACTCACCCCAAATAACCCTTGCTGGGACTGGTCTAGTGTCTTTTGAACCACTCAATTTAAAAAATGGACAGCTCCAATTAAAAAAATAAAATTCAACTTATAAGAGGGGCCTCTCCTCCTAGTTGTAAACATTTACAATGTAACCCGTTGTTATTAACAATAACCCAAACTGCACTCATAGACAGAAATCCTGTGATACCTCAAAAATATGGGTTAGAAGCAGCCTTATCTGGACAGGACCCTCTAGTTAAATTTTAAATAAAATTAATTGCAATGCCTCCAGCATCTTCACTGTCCATCCTTACTACCCCAACCCTTAATTCAAAACTCTTTACAGCTTTGGGAATTAAGCCAAACTAACCCCAAGAATAATCCTGGCAAGGTAATGATTATGAAAGTAACAGACTTAAAACAAACTCTAGAGGTTAAAACAGGATATGGGAACACAAATGACTGGGTTGAATAGATAAAACATACAGTAACAAGCCTTAACAAAAGTGATTGTTATGCTTGTGCCACAGGTAGGCCACAGGCTCAAATAGCCCCAATCCCCATTAACTGGGACACAGACCTCAAAGGAATAAGTTGTCTGTTGGCTCTATATCAAGATAAGGACGCAGGGAGGACTTGCTGCAGTCGCTCCCTGATTCACTTGTACAGACGTCAGATCTGAAGGTGTATCTTCCCTTCTCCATAGACAAGACAAATCATTCCTCTTGTCTCTCCAGACAAGGGGATCGTTTCACCACTCCTGTGGGCATCTGCAAACCTGTACCCATGTTCTTGATGTCTCCAGGCCAACCGAGGGTAACTACTCGGACTTTAACATCCCTTAAGCGGATGTTTGGTGGTACTGTAAAGGTGTGACAATTCAAGCCCAGTTGGCCAATCCATTCACCCTGGCATTTCAAAACCCGCTAGAATCTACTAAAAGAGTCAAATGAGACTCACAGAGCTGGGTCGTCCCCGCTGGGCTGTCCTGCTATCTGGGAGCTCTGCGTGTCTTCGTTTCAGCCTCCATCGTCCTGTGACCTGCAGGTCCTGGACAACTGAAGGAAGGACTCAGTGACACCTAGAAGCTGGGATTGCATGTGACTCGTTAAGATAATCATCTCAGAAGAAATCCCAGAGAAGGAGGAGAAAGAGGAAGAAATGACTGTTTTTCCGGGGCTGTTGACATTCATGAATGTGGCCATAGAATTCTCTCCAGAGCAGTGGGATGCCTGGATCCCGCTCAGCAGATTTTGTACAGAGATGTGATGTTAGAGAACCACAAAAACCTGGTTTCCCTGGGCCTTGCCGCCTCTCAGCCAGACCTGATCTCTTGTCTGGAGCAAAGGAAAGAGCCCTGGGATGTGAAGAGACACATGCTAGCCAATCTACCAGTGGGAGTTCAGCAACACGCTTACAGACACTGCAGCCTTGACCTGCTGGGTTTGGCGATCCTTCTGCCTCAGCCTTCAAAGTGGCTGGAACTACAGATGAACGCAGCCACACCCAGCTAGTTTTTGTGATTTATTGTAGACACAAGGTCTCACCAAATTGCCAAAGGATGGTCCCAAACCCCTGGGTTCAGGCAATCTCTTGCCTCGGCCTCCCAGAGTACTGAGCCACCATGATTTTCTGCTTTTTAAAGGCTGAGAAATATTCCACTACTTGGGTTCAAAATTGTTCTGTTTGATGAAAGGTGTTTGGGTGTTTTCCAACTAATTTTTTTTGAATAATGTTAAAGTAAATACAAATGTGAGAATATCTCTTGACTTGACTGAAAACATAAGGATTGATTTCTGGGTAGTCTTTTTTAGTGTATTCATCTGCCTTTTATCACAGCACCAAACTGTTTTGTTTCCTGTAACTTTGTAATAGGGTTTGAAATCAGAACAGTGTCTTGACAGCAAATTTTTGATGTTGTTAAGGTTTTTTGGTTCTTTGTGGACTCTAGAGATTGATAAAATTTTTAGGGTTGCTTTTTTTTTTTTTTTTTTTTAGTTGGAGTCTAACAACGTCACAAAGACAGGAGTGCAGTTGCCACTCCCGGCCACCGCACCCTTGACCTGCTGGGCTCCGGCGATCCTTCCACCTCAGCCTTCCAAGTAGCTGGAACTACAGGCACATGCTACCACGCCCAGCTAATTTTTTGATTTATGGTAGAGATGAGGTCTTGCCAAGTTGCCCAGGCGGGTCTCAAACCCGTGGGCTCAGGCAATTCACTCACCTCAGCCTCCCAAAGCGTGGGATTACAGGCTGAGCCACCGAGCCCGGTGCTTTTTCTTTTTATATCTGCCAAAAGGACATGGGGAATTAGGCAGGGATTAAGTTAAATCTCTAGATCACTTAAGTTAGTATAATTTCCACATATTCAATGATTTTCTGGTTTTCATTTTACTGATTTTATAGTTTTATTCCATTTGGATCAGAAAAGACCGTTTTTAAGATTGTAGTCTTTTAAACTTCGTTAAATCTTGTGTGTGGCCTAGTAGGTCATTTATCCAGGAAAGTGGTAAATAAGCTATTGAGAAGATGATACATTTTGTAGTTGTATGGACTGTTCACTTTACATATACTTATCAGGACTCTATGACTTACAGACTTGTTCAGAGCCTCTATTTTCTTATTAATATTTTGTCTGGACTTGTTGTTCATTACTAAAAGTGGAGTACTGAAGTGTCTTACCATTAATGTGTTGCTATTTCAATCTATTATTTTAACTTTTATTGCCTATATTTGAGAAGCTGGATAGAAAATAGCCTTATTTAGAATATCCTTTTTTGTCTGTTGTGTCACCCTTTTTTCCTTGAAGTATGTTTTGTCTATGAGGTAGTTTTAAACTTAAAGTAAGGTTTGCCTAATGACCACCCAGCTCTTATGTCATGCCCATTTTCTGGAATATCTTTGCTATCCTGTCACTTTTAGGCAATTTGCATCATCAGACTTAAAGTGTCAGTCTTGTTAAAAAAAAAAAAAAAAGAGTCAAATGATCATTACCTAAATCACCAGTACCCGGTTCATTTGACTCTTATATATATATAAATGCTATAGGAATCCCTAGGGAAGTTCCTAATAAATTCAAAGATCGAAATCAAATACCTACAGAACTTAAATCTCTCTTTTGGTGGGTAAGTATAAATAAAAATTTAAACTGAATCCATTGTATATATAATAATCAACAAAGATTTATACTAGAAATGCTATCTAAAAATTGCTCAACAATTAAATGCTGCTAGTAAAATGACATAAAAATATCATATGGCCTTAAACATGATGCTAGCGGGAAAAAGGGGAATATATGTCATGCTAAAAAAAATGCTGTACTTCCCACAAACTGGCCAGGATCTATCCAACCCTCCTTCTTCCTGCTCACACTTGCCAGAGGAAAATACTTAAAAGTCCAAGTATACGATAATTGGGACACCAAAAATAACGGCATGCCTTACAAATTGGAAACAGAAAAATTGATGTGGCCCTCTAAATGTATTATCCAATACTATGGCCTGGCTGCCTGGGCAGAGAATGGGTTTTGGGGCTATCAGACCCCCCATTTAGATGCTAAACTGCATAATTTGACTACAGGCAGTTGTTAAAATTATAAGTAATAAAACTGCAAAGGCCCTTAACATACCAGCCAAATAGTAAACCAAAATGCACAATGCTATTTATCAAAATCGCCTAGCCTTAGACTACTAGCTTGCTGTTACAGAAAGAGTTTATGGAAAATTTAACCTGGGCCACGGAGTGAGACTCTGACTCAAAACAAATAACAAAAAAGGTTAAAATGTTACCTTCTATGTTCTGTATATTTTACCACAATTTTTAAAAATGAAGGATCGTGTATCTCATGGTATTTAGTGTCTCTTGAAACAAGAGTGAGGTCATCTATAGAACTAATATGTAGAAGTACCGAGACAAAATGAAATTTTAAGATGTTGAGTGGTATTAATACCTAGAACATGGTTGTATTAACATGTAAAATGCACACATGATTCATTGACTCATTCAATAAATATGTATTAAGTGGCTTTGTGTGTCAGCCACTGTTGTAGGCACTAGAATGCTGCACTGGCGTCATAACTCCCTGCTTCATGGAGCTGGCACAAACTTTTTGTTGCTGTTTTTTTCAAGTATATAAAAGTGATGGGAAAGATTTGACTTTGGATCACCAAATCATCCCTCCTTGTTCAAGAATTTCTTCTTGGCTTTCTCTTACCCATTCTTATAAGGAAGTTTTAGTTCAATGAAGAGAGGAAAGCTTCTAGAAAATTCTAAAATTGGATTAAGGGAGCTTGGCAATGATCAAGTCAATCTTCTCAGTGCAGCAGGAAGGTTAGAATTCTGGGCCCGATACCAGGAAGGCCTGGATGCGAATCCCACCTCCTCCAGCAAGCGTCTGTGTGACCCTCAGTGAATCATTTAACACATCTACACCTCAATGTCCTCACCTGTAAAACAGAGGCAGTGCAAGAGATGAGGTTACACAGAATGCTGCTGCCTTGGCTCCTGGGACTGAACTGGATGTGTCAGCTTTCCTGGACTTCCTTCATTCCTTCATTCAGCAAATGTTTTCTGAGAGCCTATGCACCAGGAACTAAGGTGTTGTAGATCTTTTTCAGGTGCTCAAAATATATTGATGATGGTGGTGCTAAAAACTGGATACATATTGATTGGATTGTATCCCCCCAAAACTCACATGTTGAAGACCAAACCCCAGAACCTCAGAATGTAACTGTTTAAAGATAAGGTCTTCAACATGGTGATTACATTAAAATGAGGCCATTAGGGTGCAGCCCTAATCCAACAGGATTGGTGTTCTTATTAGAAGAGGAAGAGACACTAGGATGCACATGCACGGAGAAAGGCGTGTGAGGGCTCAGGGAGAAGGCACTGTCTATAGGACAAGGAGAGGGGCCTCAGGAGAAACCAACCTACCAACACCCTGACCTTGAACTTCTAGCCTCCAGAACTGTGAGAAATAGATGTCTGTTGTTTAAGCGGCCCAGTCTTTATTTTACTATGTCAGCCCTAGCAGGCTAATAGAGTTGGTGAATAAAACAAGTTATCTGCCCTCACGGAGCACACAGTCTAACGCACTATTCCTTAAAGTATAAGTGCGCAACTACTATGAGAACTTACATCTGTGAACACAATAATTCTCTGTACTGGCCTGATACATAGCAAGGGCTCAGAACACAAGAGTCCTGCAGTCTTTGATAGATATGGGGAAACCAAGGCCCCAAGAGAAGGTGGGACTTATCTCGAGTCTCAATAGTTTCATCTTTGACCCCACTGATAACTGAGGAAAATTCATCACTCTTAGGCCTTCAACTCCTTAGTTCCTGGGGTAGCAAGCATTATAAAGTTTCACTAAGGCATTGGATAGAGCTTTTTTAGAATAACTTAAAGCAAAAATGAATAAAAATAGCAAATCTCATTATTCTCAGAGATGAATGGACACAAACTTTTCCAACTCTAAAAGGAAATAAAACAGAATGCAGCATTATCTGAAGTCTACCAAGAGATCTGATCTATTCTGCATCAAAGAACCCCACCAATAAATACCACTGTTTTTAAATTTCTGTAAGAGAAAAGCTAACCACCCTGAATTTTAAATCAGGAATTTCATATCTGAGAATGTCACCTACAGAATCAAATCTAAGAAGGAGGAGAACAAAAACATTGTGCACAATATGCCTAGAGAGAAAAATGAAAAGAAATTTAAACATCTGAGGAATGTTTAACTGGAATGACTGAGTATATTCCACTCAGCAGAACATTATTCAGCCATAACAAACTCTATGTATGACACCTTTTTGGGAAATACTTATGCCATCAGGTCAAGTAAAAAAATAAAATACAGAATTGCATGCAGAATATGAGGTACAGTTTGGGATACATTAAAAACTAAGCATATTAATATACCAGTGGGAAATACACTAAAACATTAATAGTGATTGTCTCCATCTGTCTCCTCCACTGTATTTTCCAAATTATCTACGATTATAGACATATTCCTTTCAACATAGGAGAAAGAAAATGATTTTTTTAAAAATATATTTTGCAATGTCAGGAAAATATATAGCCTGAATTTTCCCCTCAAAATGAGTCTTATATTCTGAAGACTAATAGCAATAATAATAATGACAAAAATTAACATTTATTAAGTAAGCACTTACTACATGTCAGGCACTGTTCTAAGCATTTGACTTTTATTCATTCAAATGTTTGGCTATTCACTCCGTTCTAGCTGTTCCTCAAACTCTGTGCTGCCTCAGGGCCTTTGCGTTTGGGGACCCCCTGCCTGAAAAGCTCTTTCTCCAGATACGCACCCGCAAGGCTCATTTTCGCCAGGTCTCTGCCCCAATGTCACCTCCCTAGAGAGGTCATCCCCAACCCAAAGGATACACATACACACCCACTCTGGCTATCACTCCCATTGGAACATCTCTCTGTTTCATTCACCGCTGTCTCCAACATCAAGAATAACCACCTGTCAAATAGCAGGTGTTCAATAAGAGGTGACTAAATATAACAATCCTATAAGGTAGGTACGTTTCTTATCCCCACTGTACAGACTATGAAACTGAGGCACAGAGAGACTTGCTTCGGGCACCCTGCCAGTGAGTGGCAGAGCAAAGTCTCAAATTTACAGTCTTGCTCCAGAACCCACATGCTTAGCTAACAATTGGCTTGAGGTGGGGTTGTCATAGTCACAGAATTGATGAAGATGGGACAGAGTTTTAAAATACATTTTCGAAAAAAAGACAGGCCAAGGGAAGTATCACTTCCGTTCATTAAGCATAAAATCTGGATCTTCAAACAGAAAAGGAAAACTGGTTTGTGCAAGTGTAATACAGCTTGGCTGTGATTCTTGGCATATTCTGGGCACTGGAAAAACCTAAGCTAATCCGTGGCTCTGTAGATACCACAGAGTACCCCATAGCCTGGAAGATGACACAGTCCTCAAAGGGTAGGATGCAGACCCTCCAGTGAGAGCAGAAGGGGCCAGGTCATTGGGACCAGCCCATGTACAAAGTGACCTCCATGTCTGTCATCAAAGCAGCCCTGTGAGTTGGGGATCTCACCAGGCATCAGCAGCATGAGGACAGAGATCGTGTTGGTCTCATTCACTGCTGAGCCACGGGCCTCTCCAGTGTCACCTGGAAGACAATCAGCAAACAGTAAGTACCAAAAGTGGAATGAATTTTAGGAATGAGAACATGGAGGCTCAGAGAGGGGATGCCAACTTTCCAAAGTCTCACAGCTAGCGGACAGGAAACTGTCCAACCTCACTGCGCACTTCATAAGGTTAGGTTGAGAAAAGGGAAGTTCCCCAAACCTGTCTGGTGAGAGGTGGCTGGCAGCCTCCAGCTGCTAGGCCTTCCAAAGCCTCTGAAGATCACTGCTCGCAGCCAATGAGATGTGAGAGGAAGTCTGCTGGGATCTTTAGAGAAAGGTATTTTTGCCCTTAAAAAGAGACACACAGCCGGGCTCGGTGGCTCAGCCTGTAATCCTGCACCGTGGGAGGTTGAGGTGAGTGGATTGCCTGAGTCCGCAGGTTCAAGACCCGCCTGGGCAACTTGGTGAGACCTCATCTCTACAACAAATCAAAAAATCAGCCGGGCATGGTAGCACATGCCTGTAATTCCAGCTACTCGGAAGGCTAAGGTAGAAGGATCACCGGAGTCCAGCAGGTCGAGGTCGAGGCTGCAGTGGCCAGGAGCGGCCACTGCCCTCCAGTCTGGGAGACAGAGTGAGACTCCAACTCAAAAAAAAAAGAGAGACACACAAAAGAAAATGGAGCCCGTCCCGTGGGTGGGCATTATAGTACATCTGAAAATGACATCTGGAACTGGGAGAGCCACCGTAAGGCTGCTGGCATTAACAGGACAAAGGAGAAATATGAGAAGAACATTGGTCTTGGTGAAGCTGTCAAGGTGTTGAATTAATCCTGAAGTCGCTGTGACTTGAGATGATAAATTGTCTCTATTGTTTAAGCCAGTCAAGTCAGGATTTTTTTGCCACAATGAAAGTATCCTGACTGATACAAATAGCTGCCATTTATTGAGCATTTACTGTATACCCACAGCACATGGTATCTTCAACTCTGCTACGACTAAGCAATGCAATTGCCTTATCAGATTTAATCCTCACAGCAACCCATGAGGAAGGCACTGTCATTAACCTCATTCCTCAGATAAGAAAACTGAAGATCAAAGACAATATAAAAATTGCCCAGGCCAGGCACGGTGGTTCGTGCCTGTAATCCTAGCACTTTGGAAAGACAAGGCAAGAAGACTGCTTGAGCCCAGGAAGTCGAGACCAGTCTAGACAACATAGCAAGACCTCGTCTCTACAAAAATCAAAAAAATTAAGTAAAAATTGCCTAGAGCCCCCGTAGCTAGTGGCAGAGCTGGGATTTGAACCTGGAGTGGGAACCCTTGGGTCTCACCACTCTTCCATAAAACTGCCTCCCACGGCTGGGTGCAGGTTGTCTGCTCCCATCCCCCTCCATTCAAAACCCCACTCACATTTACAAGTGGATTCAGAGAGCAGCTGTCGCGCCCACGAACTTATGAATCAGATCTACCGGAAGCATTTGCAATCTTTGAACAATCCTGTGAAGACACTTCAGAGGCGTCCTGTGAAATCCACGCCAGATGTGATTTGCCCCCAAGGATGGCAATTCAGGCCCCTGATGTTGTGGAAAGACGAAATTTGCTTAGGAGAGCTCTCTTTCCTCTGAAACACCCGACACCTGCCTCCCTAAAAGCAAGATCCTAATTTAGTTCACGCACTGCTTGCAGAATTTTTTTTCTTGTGAAAACAATCTTAAAATATAGTCTTAAGTGCTTTGTTCCAGTGCTTTAAGCATACCTTGCAGAGAACAACAAATTTTCCAGGCAATAGACTAAGGAGATCCATAAAGGGCCTGGATGATTTATACCCAGAGAATCCAGAAAAAGCCAAAGAGATAAGAGCATCATTTGACAAAACCAGAGAAACCAGCACACATTTAATGAGACCAAGTGTACCAACTTCAAACAAGGCAGAAACTCATACATCCTGATTTGGACAATATGACCCTTTGTTGTGAGCTCAAAAAATATCAGGGTGGTACACAGTGATATTAAAATTCATGTTGTCTTGCGGTTTGGGCTAGTAATTATCATTCCAAACTCTGGGCCTCATAAGCTTTATTTATGTACACAACTCTCACAGAATCTCCATGTTTGACTTATCGGTCAGAACCCCCAGCTTACATCAGAAAAAACCAACTCTACAAGTTTAAAAAATGTAAATCTACTGTCTCAGGCATAAAAAAAATCACCGAGAGACTTTGGCTTCAGGAGCAGCTTGATCCAGGCACTCAAATGATGTGATGTGTCACAATCCTGCTTTTCTCTGTGTTGACTTCATTTTCAAGCAGGCTCCCTCCTGTTTGAGGGAACTGGTGAGCTGTAGCTATTTAGGGTAACACTGTCCTTTAAGGGACCTACGATAGTGGGAAGCGAGCTTCTTTCCCACTCATATGAGTGTTTTGTGGAGATTGACCTCACCTGCACAGCAACTCAAGACGAGGATGAGTAAGGACCAAGCAAGGCTGTTGGAGATGGTGATTTGGAGATCTCGGTGGAGTTTTAAGAGATCAGAAGAATAAGCTAAGGTCAGAAAGTCCTTGGCATATAATAGGTGCTCAATAAATGCTTATTGGCCATGGTAGCAGAGACCGTTCGTGTTCATCCTTATCTTCTAAGTACTCGTCAGACGGCATGTACCTGTGACCCTCTGCCTTGGGCCCTTTTGCAGGGCTGGTCAGAAGCTTCAGGGTGTTCATCCCTTAAGGAGCAACCCAGTCAACAAGAGGTGGGTGCTGAAGGCTAAGTACCCCAGCTCTGCCTCTTCTCAGCTGGAAGACTTACTAAACCTCCCCATGCCTCAGTGTCCAACTATAAAACTGGTAGACTATAAAAGTAAACTGACACATGTCGTCGGGGTCACATATGTGGGCCTGCCACAAAACGTTTTTCTCATCACATGAGGCGCCTTCCCGCTTCTGCAGCTTTTAGCATTGGTGGTGTAATTGGATAAAAGCCTAAGGAGGGGGCGGGATTTCAAGTGAGTTTCTGCTTAGGGACAAAAGGCAGCAGATCTAGGATCTGATCGGTTTCAGACTCAGCAGGGAGGTGGGATGACTTCTCCCGTTAGAGGAGAAGGTCCCCTCAGCATGGGAGTGAGGTATTGAGTTGGTCCATCTGGCCCCGGTGCCTCTGGTCTGATTCTGGGTGCTGCGGATTGAGGTCTGGTTCCCAGTGGTGGGGTCATCGTCCTTGGGATGAGATTTGAGAATTCCCAGGATTAGATGGGGTCACTGGGGTGCCTTGAGAATCATATGATATCTGAGGTTCTGTTAAGAGAGGAGGGGTCTTGACTGTGAGAACCGAATCCCTGGGCAGATATTTGGGAGTCATCAGGGTGACCTCTGAAGACCTAGGGCTGTGAGCTTGGGCTGCCGGGGCTGACATTTGGGGGTGTCAGAGGTGGCATGAATGTTGGGGTCCAGAGAGTGCTGGGTCTTGAGGTATGACATTTGAAGGGATGGGGTCGTCCTCACTCTCATTTCCCCACCTGCCCTAACATTGTGGAGGTCTCACCAAGAAATTTTATCTCTCTCCCTCCTTCCCTCCCTTTCTCCTCTCTCTCTCTCTCTCTCTCTCTCTCTCTCTCTCTCTCTCTCTCTCTCTCTCTCTCTCCTGTTTTCCAACTAAGTCTTGGTATGGAGAGAAGCAAGGCACTTGGTTCTCTTTCTCTGCTACATGCTCGTCACTATTACCACCTGCGATGGTCTACATCGAACAGACCTCTCCCTGTCGTCTCAGCCTTGTCCGGTATGAAACTACATCATCACTAGTGCGTCCATGTGCTATCCATCCCCCACTAGAAGGTCTGAAAGCAAGCCCAAGGAAGGAGACTACTGTCTCCCTGCCAGTGTAGAAACAGCCTAGACACCGTGTGTGTCTCTCCTCCTAGCCCCCTCAGAATCGCCCTCAACCAATCCCTCTCTCCATGCACTACCCTATTCCTTGCTAGGAGGCCTTTGAGAGTGACCTGCGAGGACACTGTCTCAGTTGGGTAGATCTTCACTGGAGTCCAGGACCAGCTGTGAGCACTGTTGGTATGGAGTTTCCGAACATGCATTGGAGCAGCCCTACTGTGGGCGGAAGCACTGCCTCGGGTGGGAGGAGGAGCCAAGGGGATACCCTTTCTCACTGGATTCTCACACCCTCCAGCTAATTCCATTGATCCTCAGCCAGGGACACAGGCTGAGCACTTGGATGGTTATTTCTCTTTCAAGCCTCCCAGGGATCGCTCTTAGGACCTATGCCCCCTCCCTTTGGGATTCCTCCTGAGAAACCCTCAGAAGGGGCGGCTGAGGGCCCCCCACTGAAATTCGCTCAAAAAGGCCTTAGGACTGCCTCACTAGAGAGGAGCATCTGACCTAAGCGTCTCCTCAATACCGGCTAGGAAACCAGGAGAGGGGTCCAAGGCGGGTCTCTTGCCTCTGATGCTCTCCTTCAGCTTGACCTCTGTTGCTGCCACAAGGGCAAATGGTCTGTGGCTTGCTGCTTGAACTCCTTGTTCTTCCTGTGGCAAATTCTTTTTTTTTTTTTAAAGGATTTATTAAGAAGACAGAAAAGCTTCCACAGTGGGAGGGGACTTGAAAGAGGTTGCCCAAGGCATATTCTTAACTTTTCCTTTAATTACTTACCCTCTTCCTGCTTTCCTTCAAACAACTCACATGTCGATCCAACTGGTCTAACTTCTGTCTCTCACAACCTGCTTTTGCCACCCTGTCCTCCTTCGGTTTCCCCTGCCGTTCTTCCTTATTCTCGCCCTCCTCCGTATACCCACCTCTACCTATGGCCACGGCAACTGACCCCAGCCTCCTCCCTCATCTCCCTCCCCCCACTGCCTGATAACCCCTTGGCGACAGCCCTACTAGCTGTGCCGCCTCTCTCCCCCGTCTTCACCATCTTTTCTGGGAAACTCTCTCAGGCTTCCGCTGTGGTCTAATCAGCCTCCCCTCAGGGAGGTGGCTAACACACACAAAAGATATTGAAGTTCATATTCCTTTTTCTCTGATAAATCCTTCAAATTAGATCTAAACCAAGACTCTCAGCCCTCCTCCTGGGTAAAAGCAAAGAAGCCACGTGTTAATTAATTAATCCTGTTAACTCATGGGGGAACAAAGCCTATTGTCATTTTAATCTACTTTTCCAAACGAAATTGCAAGTGCTCTAGTAAAATCTTACTTCCAGCCCAGCGGGGTGGCTCACGCCTATAATCCCAGCACTTTAGGAGGCCAGGGTGAGAGGATTGCCTGAGTCCACGGGTTCGAGACCAGCCTGGGCAACTTGACAAGACCTCATCTCTACAATAAATCAAAAAATTAGCCAGGTGTGGTGGTGTGTACCTATAATTCCAGCTACTTGGAAGGCTGAGGTGGAAGGATCGCCTGAGCCCAGCAGTTGGAGGCTGTGGTGGCTGTGAATATGCCACTGCACTCCAGCCTGGGTGACAGAGTGAAACTACAACTCAAAAAAAAAATCTGCCTGTAACTTTACCTTACACTAAAACATTAGTGCTAAATAACTCCAGAGTTATGTCAGACCTGCTAAAGTTTTTTGGGAGGAAGAAAATTAAGTCACCTTGCTGTACCTGACTAGCTCCCTCTCCCCCACAGAACAGGTAAAGCTTTAAGTTAAATACTCTAAATAAGTAGGGACAGATCATTTCTTTTTTTTTTTTTTTTTTTTTGAGTTGGCGACTCACTCCGTCGCCCAGACTGGAGAGCAGTGGCCGCTTCCGGCCACCGCAGCCTCAACCTGCTGGGCTCCGGTTATCCTTCCGCCTCAGCCTTCCGCGTAGCCGGAACTACAGGTGCGCGCTACCACGCCCGGCTATTTTTTTTTTTTTTTTTTTGATTTATTGTAGAGATGAGGTTTTGCCTGCCCAGGCGGGTCTCGAACCCGCGGGCTCAGGCAATCCACTCACCTCAGCCTCCCAAGGCACGGGATTACAGGCTGAGCCACCGAGCCCGGCTGGGACAGATCATTTCACATCCACATGGTCTGTTCATTTTAAAGGGTTTTACATCAAACCATTACAGACGGAGAAATGGTCAAAATTTCATATGTATAGCCAATTACAGGAAAGCTCTTGAGATTTCATACCCAAACTCTTAAGGTTATCAAATCAGTCTTCCTAAGAAACAAAAACTTCAGGAGCTACATCTATGCCACACCCTTCGAATGAGCTGCCTGCAGACCAGGTAAATTGTTTTTGTAAACAACACCTATTGTAAAGGCCTAAAATGGTATTTAAGGTCTCAGTCACCCGCTGCAATTTATAATCAGCTATAGTGTTTTTCGGTGCCAAATTGCTAGTGACTTTAAAATCTCCTTCCAGGCACAAGGATTCCAGGCACAACATAGGATGGATAACAAAGTGAACTTTTTTTGTTACTAATTTAAACTTTAAGGTACTATTTCTCCTGTTGAAGGTGAAAGGCCAATACCACCCACCTCCTCCCATCAAAAGCAGAGAGGTGTCAGTCTCCCATCTCCGAAGTGGAAATTACCTGGGATCCACCATTTTTAGCATATTCATCATTGTAAAGGACATTAGGTCTTTATTTTTTTAAAAAAAGGGAGGGGGACAGTTTTCTCTTGCCCTGTTTTAAATTATTTTATTTATTTTCTACAATTTAACCTACAACCTACCTACATTTCTCCAAACTAATGTTTTCAGTTTTTTTTCTTCAGACGTTCTCAAAGTAGCTGTATTTCCTTGCACCCAGCCAGCTTTTTAACATTTTATTCACTGTCTGTGGGCCTGATGTCAGACTCTGGGATCTGGGCTGGGGCCACAGAGGAAAGAGGCCCTGCGCTGGGCTGCGAACTTGCAGTCCGGGTATCAGAGGAGAGGAGGGGAGGAGGTCTGGGGGGGAATGGAGGAGATGGAGCCTTCCTTTGTGGCTGCCAGTGTCAGGGCACAGAGCCAGTGCTCCACTTTGGGCCTTCAGTCTGGGCTCGTGGAAGGATGGAGAGGCTGGCTTCACCCATGCCGTTCCTGTCTCCCTCAGGCTGTTGGACATGCGGACGCGTGCTCCAGAGGGTGCACCTGCCTCCTAGCGCCCTGTGGGAGAGGGAATCATCCCTCCTCAGTGTCATCATTAAAGCACGATGTGGAGACTCAGAGAGCAGGGGAGTGGAGCAGCTCTTTTAATCTCATTCTTGCAGAACGGGTGCCTCTCAGGTGAGCAGGCACACTGAGGCAGTTACAGCCCGCGTATGTATGCCCTAGAACACAGGTCCCTCCCTGGCTTCCCACGGGCTGGGTACTGACAGGAGTTACGTGCTTTCCCATACAACGTCTACATGTTACATGTTGACTGGTTTTACAGAATTATCTCATTTACATGCCCTATTTGCCAATTGGCTTACAGGATCACTATTCTGATTGGATTCTGCCAAAAGTTTAAACATGTAGCCCACCACAGTAAAAAGCCCGCAAAAAGGAAGCACAAAGAAACAGGAAGGGAATCAGCAAGAGAGAAGCACACAGCATTTAGACACCATCCTGAGAACCCAAGATAAGCTAGGCTCCAACTTGAAAATAAATCACCATTCTTTTTTCTCACCCCCACTCACCTCCTCCTCCCGCCATCCCCACCAGCTCTGCCTGCTGTTCCTGAGCCTGACGCTGGCCGCCCTCAACACCCACTGGCCGAGGCCTCGCACCACGGCCACCATGCCGGCCCTGCAGACTGTGGGCCTGGACATGCTGGGCAGCCACCAGGGCCCCGACTCCTACCGCCAGCTTCAGGACAAGGATCCCTAGGACAAGAGTCTCTGCCAGGACTTCTCCATCGCCACAGCCTGTCCTCCTTGTCCAGCCTGGGCGGCCTCTTGAGCAACGGGCTGTGTCTCGCCGGCCTCGCCCTGGGTTGAGAAGCCTCTAGCCCAGGCCCCGTGTGTCAATAAAGCCTTCTTCAGAAATGAGCACTGTCATTATTCCCTCCATGAGAAGCAGGGGGAGGGTGGGTGAGAGTAGAGCTAAGGGCCTATTTCCCCATTCACGAAGCTTGCTGATTTGAAGTGTCAGCCACTGCAGCCTGTAAGCCTCTCCTACAATGCCCATGGACTGAGTGCCTGCTGTATACCAGGGCGTGGTGCTAACCATTGCATACATGATGTTTTATTGTAACAATTGCTTGCTCTGACCCTAGAGGACCATCATATTTCCCGCCCCACTGACTTTGGGGGTGGCCATGGGCCATGTAACTTGCTTTGGTCAATGAAACGTGACCAGAGGTGACATGTGTCCCTTCCAAGGAGAAGTGGTACAAGACAGTACACAATTTGCTGCATTTTCCCTTCACAGCCGCCATAAGAAGCAAACCTTGGACTAGGTGCAGTGGCTCATGCCTGTAATCCCAGGACTTTGGGAGTTTGAGATGGGAAGATTGCTTGAGACCAAGAGTTCAAGACCAGCCTGGGCATTAACAATGAGACCACATCTCTTAAAAAAAAAAAAAAGTCAGGGACAGTGGCACCTGCCTATAGTCCCAGCTACTCAGGAGATTGAGGTGGGATCACTCAAGTCAAGGAGTTCCAAGCTGTGGTGAGCTATGATCACCCCACTGCACTCCACCCTGGGCAACAGAGGAATGTGTGAGGACCACAGGTTTGTGCAGGCTGGAAGTGAGAAGACGTTCAAGTTCACAGTGAGAGCAGTGTGAACTCGGCTAGGCAGTGGTTGTGGGGGAGGGGCAGGGCAGCAGAAAGTTGTTTGGCGTGGGTGGCCTGAGTTTGCCCAGACTTGTAGTGCCAGTTGTCTAGATGTCATGGGAGGGGGAAGGAACGGTCAGAGCAAGCTTCAAGTGGGAAGTGGTCCAGGTTTCCAGTGGGAGGAGAGTGAGGTTGGCTAGGCACCAGCAGGACAGGAACCCAAGGGCATTCAGT
>CAUYQG010294363.1:0-21196 GCA_963574415.1 Tarsius wallacei | reverse complement strand
CCCCCACACACACACACAGAGACACAAATAACTACTGATTTTTATTTTTGAGGTGGAGTCTCACTCTGTCGCCCAGGCTGGAAGGCAGTGGCATGCTCCCAGCCACTGCAGCCTCAACCTGCTGGGCTCAGGCAATTCTTCCGCCTCAGTCTTCCAAGCAGTTGCACGTGCCACCATGCCTGGCTAATTTTTTGATTTATTGTAGAGATGAGGTCTCGTCAAGTTGCCCAGGCTGGTCTCGAACTCATGGGCTCAGGCAAGCCTCTCACCTCAGTCTCCCAAAATGCTGGGATTATAGGCATGAGCCAGCACACCCAGCCTTGATTTTTTTTTTTAATTTAAATACATTAAAGATGTTTAGTGCCTATTTTATCTAAATAAATAAAGTATATTTACCTAAATAGGAGACACTACTTCCTACTGATATACATATTGTTTTATCCTTAGTACTACAATACATCTGAGTATACCCCACGACACCTAGCTCAGTTTTAGACCTCAGATACAAATACAGTGAACATTTTCCACAAATTTATTCAAAGAAACTACTATATTTGGTTAATTTAACACAGTTTAATTGCTAGAAGCCATTCAATAAACTAGAAGGATAATGTTCATTGCAGCGTTATTTAAAATTCAGTAATAAGTAAAAAGCTGAAAAATTATACCTATAGGCTGGAAAATGAATTACATGTGATTATTAGAAATTATTTATACAAGAACACATATTGATTATGAGATAATATACACCATGTGTGTACAAAAATTTCAAGCTATATAATGAAAAGTACGACATACTACTAAACATATGTCTGTAAAAAGAAAATCACTGAAGAAGGGCATATACCAAGTCATTTTTAAGTTCCTTTTGAATTAAAATTAAAGGAGAAAAGATTGCTGCATGGGAAAGCTTACAGAGGATTCTCTCAAGGCAGAGAGTACTGGACCCAACAAAGACCAGAATCACAGCCGGGCTTGGTGGCTCAGCATGTAATCCCAGCACTTTGGGAGGCCCAGGCGAATGGATTACCTGAGCCCACAGGTTCAAGACCAGCCCAGGAAACTTGGTGAGACTGTCTCTACAATAAATAAAAAATTAGCCGGGTGTGGTAGTGCGTGCCTGTAGTGCCGGCTACTTGGAAGGCTGAGACAGAAGGATCGCTGGAGCCCAGCAGGTCCATGCTGGGGTGGCCGTGAGCGTGCCACTGCATCTAGCCTGGGCAACAAAGTGAGATTCCAACTCCAAAAAAAAAGAAAGAAAAGAAAAAAAATCAGTCACTGTGAAGGGAGCAGGGTGGCATCCGATGAACCAGGCAGGAGATGCACAGACCAGAGCAAGAACAGAAGGCTGGCTGCTGGATACCCTCAGGTCAGCTGTAATGGAGATGAGCATCTAAAGGGCCAGGGCAGTGAGTGTCAGTGCTGACGCATTTAATACAGATAGAAGTACAAGGGTAGCTGTCTGGGGATGTGTCCTGAGAAATGTAGAGATCAAAGGACAAGAAAGATATGAATGGGGGTAGGGAGGAGGAGGGGAGGCAAAATGAATGGAGACAGGTATTCGACCGCCTGCCTCAGCCTGGAAGGTTTCTCATTCCCATTCCATAAAAACTCAAGGAAGATCTTAAGCAACAACAGCCTTAGTTTGAAGTTTCCAAGTGTCCCACCCTCTAGCACTGTGCTGTGGGGAGGGGGAGGATTGCCTAAAGGGATCTGGGTAGGCTCTAGCACCAGATAACACTCAAGTGGCTGATAACAGGAGCCTAGCTCTGGGTTTTCAAAGATTAGCATTTTTTATATTGGAATTCACACTCCACCCCTACAAAAAGCACTTTTTAACAGAGAATAACACAAACACATGGTAGCCATCCATCACACTGAAAAGTTCCATGGTAATAATGACCAACTCTCGGCATGTAGCCATTTTCAATACACAATACTGTGTTGCTAGTCAGTGACCTCCAGGACCAGATCACATACGTGTGAATACAGAGAGCTACAGGACAACCTTACACAGACACAGTGGCAAGACACCCAGGGAATCCCCATCTCTCGGTAAGAACTGGGGGAGAGCTAATGTTTACTAAACTTTTTTCTTTTTTTTCTCTTTTTTTTTTTTTTTTTTTTTGCGTTGGAGTCTCACTCTGTCGCCCAGGCTGGAGTGCAGTGGCACGCACCCGGCCACTGCTGCCTGGACCTGCTGGGCTCCGGCGATCCTTCCGCCTCAGCCTTCCAAGTAGCTGAAACTACAGGCGTGCGCTATCACACCCTACTAAACTCTAAACTAGACAAGGCTAGGGTGTCTTACACTTACTATCTCCTTTAATTCTCACAACAAGCAAGGCCAGGATTAGCCCCATAAATGGCCATTCAGTTTGAAAATGGAAAAATTTAAATTCACACTCAGTTCTGTTCACTCCAAGCCTGTCATCTTTCCACTTGCAGTGATGATTCATATGTTTCAACAAATTCTAAACATGCTTAAATATACCTTTAGTATTGCTGGTTTCTTAAAAAAAGGAAACCCGACCTTTTTTTCCTTCAAATAGAAGTTATTTTGCAAGATAATTCATATATGATGCCAAGATTGGGACTTTAAATCTAAAATATATTACTCTCCTCCTCTCTGTCTCTCTTCTGATCCACTCACTACCTCCCATTCCAAAGAGAGACTCTGCTTCTATAGTTAACTGCAAAACAGTTATATTCTATGATCTACATACCACTAAATTAAAAAGGACAATTGAAGCTGGGATCGGTGGCTCAACCTGTAATCCCAGTACTTTGGGAGGCCCAGGTGAGTGGATTGCCTGAGCCCGCAGGTTCGAGACCAGCCCCGAACACTTGGTGAGATCTCATCTCTACAATAAAATAAAAAATTAGCTGGGTGTGGTAGCGCGTGCCTGTAGTTCTCGCTACTTGGAAGGCTGAGGCACAAGGATCGCACTCCAGCCTGGGTGACAGAGTGAGACTCCAACTCAAAAAAAAAGGACGACTGAAACTTATAATCTTTGCTGTCCTGAGATAGAAATCCTCCTTGAAAGTAAAAACTAGATATGTATAGTACACTAGAGATACTTTGCCCAAACGCTAGAAAGGTATTTCATATTAAAATGATTTAATTTTTTAAGTACTCTTTAAAACACAAGAGTGATATTGTCAAATACACATTGTAGATATTTGGAATATCACAACCAAACAGCACATGTATTCACACAGAAGGCATTCAAATGCTATTTGTTATGGAGTAAAAGCAATTCAGGACAAAAGATAATGTTCAGACAAACCAGAAGTGTACTTAAGAAACTAACTTTAATTTTTTTTTTTTTTGCATCAGCATCTCACTCTGTCACCCAAGCTGGAGTGAAGCCATATACTCAGGAATACCGCAGCCTCCACCTGCTGGACTCAGGCGATCCTTCTGCCTCAGCCTACCAAGTAGCTGGAACTACAAGCGCGTGCCACCATGCCCGGCTAATTTTTTGATTTGTTATAAAGATAAGGTCTCACCAAGTGGCCCAGGCTGGTCTTAAATCCCTGGGCTCAGTCAATCCTCTCACCTCAGCTGGGATTACAGGCAGGAGTCACTGCACTTGACTTTTTAAAAATTTAACAATAAAACTTAACAATCAAAAGTTGGAGAGAGAGAAAGGGGATGCCTAAATGTTTTGTTTTTAAAGAACAGAGGAAAATGTTTTGTTTTTTAAAAATATAGCTGATAAAAAGCAATATATAAGTAATGGAAAAAACTACTTTATGAAGGTAATATTTAACTTTTTTTAGAGCAGAGTCTTGCTCTGTAACCCAGACTGGAGTACACGGTATGACTACAGCTCACTATAACCTCAAACTCCTGAACAGCTAGGACTACAAGTACAGCCACCACACCTGGCTACTTTTTTATTTTATTTTTTGTAGAGACAACGTCTCACACTTTGTGGCCTAGGCTGCTCTCAAACTCCTGGGCTCAAGTGACTCTCCTACCACAGCCTCCCAAAGACTAGGATTATAGGCATGAGCCACCATACTCAGCTATAATTTTTGAGTTGGAGTCTCTCTCTGTCACCCAGGTTGGAGTGCAGTGGCACACTCACGGCCACCCCAGCATTGACCTGCTGTGCTCTGGTGATCCTTCCGCCTCAGCCTTCCAAGTAAACGGAACTACAGAAGTGTGCTACCACACCCAGCTATATAATTTTTAAATAGAGAAAACTGTTCCATCCCACCACTCAAAGGTTTTCCAGTCTTTTTTCTATGTACATACATACAATTTTTATTTTTTTATTTTCTTTTTTAGTCAAAGTCTCACTCTGTTGCCCAGACTGGAATGCAGTGGCACACTGATGGCTACCACAGCCTCAACCTGCTGGGCTCAGCAATCCTTCTACTTCAGTTTTCCAAGCAGCTAGAATTACAGATAAACGCCACCATACCCAGCTACTTTTTTAATTTATTGTAGAGACGAAGTCTCACCAAGTTTCCCAGGCTTCTAGCTGCAGTCCGGGGAAAAATTGTCTTACATAAAGCCAGTCCCTGATGCCAAAAAGGTTGGTGACCGTTGATATTTACTATTCTTGCTTTGTTTTGTTGTGTTTGTTTTGTTGTCGTTGCTGTTGTTTCTCTTCTTTATTTTAAAGATGTGGGGTACAATTCAGGGTTAGGTATACAAACATTCATTATGCAGGTACCATTGTTGATGAGTTGCGCCCTCCCCTCCCCTGGCAGTCTCCCAAAGTACTGAGATTATAGGCATGAACCACCATGCCCAGCCATATATACATTTAAATGGCCTAGTTTATATAGTAAATGTGTCAAACAGATACATAATAAATACTCTGAAAAAAAAGAGCATAAATGTGACATATACCAGGGGTCCCCAAACCCCAGACCATGGATTGGTACCAGTCCATGCCCTGTTAGGAACTGGGCCTCACAGCTGGAGGTGAGCAGCCAGCAAGCGAGAAAAGTTTCATCTGTATTTACAGCCACCCCAACATGGCTCGCATTACCACCTGAACTCTGCCTCCTGCCAGATCATTGGTGGCATCAGATTCTCAGAGGAACCCTAGTGTGAACTGTGCATTCAAGAGATCTAGGTTGTGCACTCCTTATGAGAACCTAATGCCTGACGATCTGAGGTGAAGCTGAGACTGCAATGTTAGTGCTGGGAAATGGCGGCAAATACAGATTAACATTAGCAGTGAGGTTGACTGCACAGAGACCATAATAAACCAACTGCTTGCACACTCATATTGAAACCCTAACCATGAATGGCAAGTCAGTTGATGTACTTCAATTGTACAGCTGGTGGCAGGCTTGCAGTCAGAATCCAACACTTATTTAGTCTGCATATGGCCTGCCCAATATTTTATTTACCACCTCTGTCTGTGCTTTTTTGTAATGGTGAGTTGTGTAATTATTTCATTATGTATTACAATGTAATAATAATAGAAATAAAGTGCACAAAAAAAGAAACAAAATACACAATAAATGTTATGTGCTCGAATCATCCCGAAACTATCCTTGCCCCCGCAGTCCGGGGAAAAATTGTCTTACATAAAGCCAGTCCCTGATGCCAAAAAGGTTGGGGACTGTTGATATTTACTATTCTTGTTTTGTTTTGTTTGTTTTGTTGTCATTGTTGTTTCTCTTCTTTTCTTTATTTGAAAGATGTGGGGTACAATTCAGGGTTAGGTATACAAACATTCATTATGCAGGTACCATTGTTGATGAGTTGTGCCCTACCCTCCCCTGGCAGTTCCCCTTAACTGCCAATCCCACAGTATTATGGTAATTGCTTAAGGTCCACTTAAGAATGAGAACATATGGTACTCTGTTCTTTGTTTCTGTGATAGATCACTAAGTATAATAGATTCCAAATCCATCCAAGTTGCTGCGAAGTCCATATGTTTGTCCTTTATGGCTGCATAATATTCCTGATATTTACTATTCTATAGCCTAATGTCCTTCCATGTCACTCCATTCAGCTCCATCTCACCTATACAAAGACGCCTATTTGTGAAAATATTTTAACTGCTATGAGAGCAGAGTATGTGTGACCAGTTTTTCCTCAAACTCCCCACTATTTTGCTAATAAACAATACTGCAGTGAATATCCATGGAATAGAGTTTAGTGCCATTTGTACAATTATTTCATTAGCATAAATTCCTAGAACTGGAATTTCTGAGTCATCAGGCTTGCATGTTTTAAATGAGCACTACTGACTGACAGATTGTTTCCCAGAAGTTTTTCCCATTTATTCTTCTAACACTAGATAAGAGTACTCATCTCTCTATCACCCTTACCAACACTGGCATTATTCTTTTTAATCAAACCATCAGAAAAAAATCTATTAGTAATTAATGAGCCCCATCACATGCCAGGTGTCATATTAAGAGCTTTATCTGTATTAACACCTAACTTTACAATGACCCTTAGAGATAGGTGCCTATATATATATTAGGCCTGTGTTACTAAGGAGAAACTAAAGCCCAGAGATGTTAAGTTACTTGCCCATGGTCACACAATTTGTCAAAAATGCTGCTGGGATTTGGACCCAGTTAATTATCTCCAGAGCACAAGCCACAGCTCTTGAATTTCTTTAAAGAGTGAAAATCCTATATTACTCACTAAACGGAACGTGTGTCCCAGCAACCTACTGAAAAATGCTGATTTCAAAAACAGTGGAAAGACTGATCAGCTGGGTTTATAAAGGAGAACTGAATTCAAGTTTGAGTTCAGCTACTTCCAGGTAGCTGCTGTGTGACTTTGGGAACCATTTACCCATTTACCCTGACTCCTTTCCTCGGTTGAAAACTGCCCATAATATCTACCATTTCTATCTTAAAATGCTGTTGTAACGCCCAGAAGGTACATCTATTCTTTTCTATTCTTTTAGAAATACTTGCTGAGGCTGGGCACAGTGGCTTATGCCAGTAATTCCAGAGTTTTGGAGGGCACGGCAAAAGGACCACTTGAAGCCAGGAATCCGAGATCAGCCTGGGCAACATAGTGAGAACCCACCTCTACAAAAAGTTTTTTGCTTTTTTTTGACTCGGAGTCTCACTCCGTCACCCAAGCTAGAATGCAGTGGCACACTCATGGCTACCCCAGCTTCGACCTGCAGGGCTCCAGCGATCCTTCCGCCTCAGCCTTCCAAGTAGCCGGAACAACAGGCATGCACTACGGTGCCCGGGTAATTTTTATTTACTTATTGCACAGACGAGGTCTCGCCAAGTTGCCCGGGCTGGTCTCGAACCCGTTGGCTCAGGCAATCCAAGCACCTGGGCCTCCCAAAGTGCTAGGATTACAGGCTGAGCCACTGAGCCCGGCCTTTTTTTTCTTTAAAAAACTTTTTGTTGTCTGGGCTCAGTGGCTCAAGCCTGTAAGGTTGAGGCGGAAGGATCAGCGGAGCCCAGCAGGTCGACGCTGGGATGGCCGTGAGTGTGCCTTGGCACTCCACCCTAGGTGACGGGGTGAGACTCCAACTCAAAAAAAAAAAGAAAGAAAAGAAAAAAAAATACTTGCTGAGCCTTTTCTCTGTACCCTGATTCCAATGACAAAGAGGCCATCCCAGCCCCAGGAGTCCAGGAAGAGAAGCACACCAGGCAGTAGACAAACACAGCTAAGAAGAAGAGCGCATGCGCAAAGGTGCTCATGAAACACAGTGACGCAATCATAGTGTTCCACAAAACTATTTAAAAGTTGAGGAGGACAACCACACAACACCCGGGGAAAAACACACAAACTCCTACTAAACATAAAACCTGTAAGTATATGGATACTCTAGTTACAGCTGTGTATTTGTAAGGCATATGCAAAGAATAGAAGGGAAGGAAGGGAATAAAACCACGGTTGCTTCACTGAAACACATATTACTCTTTCCCAAACTTTACAGAACATCATTTAACATTTATAATCCTTAAAATATTCTAATTGCTATGAGAGCACAGATGGAGGAGTGATTAATTACGACAGAAATAATGTATGTGAAAGGTGGAAAACTTTGCAAGCCCCCATGAATGGGTATTATAAGAGCAAGAAATAATCTAGCATTATGCGTAATACCATTACACTGTAGCGGCACAGGTTATTTTTATGTTGTGCCACTTGGTTTCCAGCTCCCCTGATAACGTACTGTGTTAGTCATTTCTTTACAGTATTTTCTTTTAAAAAAAACATGAATATGAAAAAAAAATGGACAAACAAAAGGGTTTGCAATAAAAAGCAAGATTTTCTTCTATCCCAGATGCCATGTACCTCCCAAAGGCAATCATCATTAGCAGTTTCTTATATATCTCTAAAGATACTCTACATATATTATCTTTTTCACTTAATAATATTCTTGGAGGCTGGGCATGGTGGCTCACACCTGTAATCCCAGCACTTTGGGAGGATGAAACAAGAGGATCACTTAAGCCCAGGAGTTCGAGACCAGCCTAGGCAACATAGCAAGACATAGTTTCTACAAAAAACAAAAAATTAGCCAGGCATGGTGGCGCATGCCGATAGTCCTAGCTACTTGGGAGGCTCAGATGGATTGCCTGAACCTAGGAGGTCAAGGCTGTGAGGAGCCATGATTGTGCCACTGTACTCCAGCCTGTGCAACAGAGTGACCCTGGCTCAAAATATAATAATATTCTTGGAAAGTTTTCCTTAAGAGCACATATAAACCTACCTCACTCTTTTAACGTTTGCACATCACTCTATGGTATGGATGCAGCAAGATTTACTTAACCAGACTGTGCTGTAAAAATGTATGACAATGTTATCAAACACTACTTACATATTAGTTGTCCTTATGTTTTGATTTTCTTTTCTAGAAAATTCTACACCTTCTGTATTTTAATAGGAAAGGTACATGTAAGTACTGTGTTTTTTGTTTGTTTGTTTGTTTGTTTGTTTTGAGTCAGAGTCTCACTCTGCCACCCAGGCTGGAGTGCAGAGGCACGATCATGGCCACTGCAGCCTTGACCTACTGGGCTCAGGTGATCCTTCTGCCTCAGCCTTCCAAGTAGCTGGAACTATAGGCGTATGCTACATACTCGGCTAATTTTTTTATTTATTGGAGAGACAAGGTCTTGCCATGTTGCCCAGGCTGGTCTCGAACCTATGGGCTCAGGCAATCCTCTCACCTCCACCTCCCAACGTGCTGGGATTACAGACATGAGCCACTGTGCATGGCTGTAGTAATTAACATTTCATCAATAACAGTGTATTTTAATCCCTAAACTACCTTTGATCTCTAGCCCTGAATATTTTCCATTGAGGCTTGTCAGCCTATAGACAACATCCAACTACCCCTACCCCTACTATCTAGACACCCACAAACACCTCAATGTCACATGCCCCAAAACACTCATCTTCCTGGGGTGGAAGAGGCTAATTCTGTTCTTGTATTTCTTCCCTCCACATCTGGCAGCACCCTTCACAATTATCCAGGCTAAAATCTGAAACAGTACCCTAGACTCTTCCTTCTCCCTCCCCCTCCATAATTTACCAATCAATTGCTACAGATTTTGCCTTTAATATTCCTCTCCATCCTTCCCATTACTGTCCAAGTTCAAGTTATCATTTCAACCATAAAATAGTCTTGCTTCCTGGCCTTCCATTCTAGTCTTCCTAAATTCATGCCCATTCCCACACCCAACGGCCAAGCCAAAGTGCAAAGCTGACAATGTCCCTTCCCTACCTGAAATCTCTTGGTGATTCCCCATGACCTACACAATAAGTCTAAGTTCTTCAGCAGGACACACAGGCCCGCCAGTAACTTCACACTCACCAGGCTCTCTGGGGTCACTTCCCAGGACTTCCTGCCTCACACTCCATTCTATCCAACCAAACCCAGACTGAGTCTATCATTCTCCTGAATAATACAGCTATTGCTCATGCTGTTGTTTTGGCTACAGCCCATCCCACCTTGCTTGCTTGGGTCAATTCTTACTCAGTCCTTCAACAGAGGTTTTAGGCACGATGTCCTCCAGGAAGGAAAGGATCTCGCAACACTCAAGGCAGTGGAAATGCTCCCTTGCTCTGCTCCAGCCTCTGCCTGGGTCTTGGCACTTAGCCTCCTTGGGACGAACTTGCCTGTGTCAGTCTTGCCCGCTAGATTTTCAGTTCCTTCAGGGTAGAAACCACATCTTAGTCATTTTGGGGACTGCCTGGAGTTTGGTACAATACCTGTTGAATCAAATAAGAAGGGAACTTCCAAACGCCTATTATGTGCCAAGACCTACTACTCTAAATGTACCATTCAAACATCACTTCTCGGCAAGCACAATGATCCCCATTTCACAGATGAAAAAACTGAGGCCCTGAAGTTAAGGAACTTATCCAAGGACATTAGCAGAGAGCTGAAATTTGAAACCAAGTCTACTATACTTCAGAATTGCTGATCTTTTTCCATGTTGCTACTTCCATGACATTTTAATGCTGAAAGTTAAGTGAGAGGGTCAGGTCAAATATGCAATCCTGAAGGACTCAACATCTTCATAATTATGGATAATCCAAGAGCACTGTAGTCCCCCCAAAAATTTGTCAAAAGCAATCTAGAATGTAGGACTAAAATATCAGAAAAAGAATATCAAAAGCAAATTTGACCAACAGCACCTGCAAATCTGCATTTAGTATCCCCAGGCTGAGTCTTCCAGAAGCCATTCAAAATGAAGAGCGCAGCAGTCTCAGCAGCTGCCAACAGTCCTGCATTATCCCACCAGTTTGCTCTCCCTGTAAACATTGTCAGTTTGGGTTTTATTTTTGTTTGTTTTGAGTCAGGGTCTCACTCTGTTGCCTAGGCTGGAGTGCAGTGATACAATCACAGTTCATCGCAACCTCAACTGCCTAGGCTCAGGCAATCCTTCTGCCTTAGCTCCTAAGTAGCTGGGACTATAGATGCACTCCAACACACCCAGCTAATTTTTTTTGGGGGGGGGGTAGAGATGACATCTTGCTATGTTGCCTAGGCTGCTCCTGAACTCCTGGGCTCAAGCAATCCTCCTGCCTCAGCCTCCCAAAGTGCTGGAATTATAGGTGTGGGCCACTGCGCCTGGTGGTCTAACACTGTCAGTTCCACATTTCACTCCCCACCCTCCAAGCTGCAGCATGTGCAGTCCCCATGCCACTCACTGAAACTGACCTTTGGGCCAGGACTTACAAGTTGACCAATTCACAACAGACAGGATCACCTCAGGAAACACCCATTGAAAAGCTGACAGTGGAAGTGAGCAAGGCGTGGGAGAGAAGGACAGCACTACAGGAGATACAGGAATCCCATTTGGCTGCTATGAGACCTTGGGTGGGGAGATATGGAACTTCAGCTGCAAAATACATAGAGTAGATAGTAAGAAGCCTGCTCCCATTTAAGGCCTTCAAGAGAACTGAATCAGACCATGTAAGAGCCTGGTACGAAGCCAGGCTCGGTGGCTCAGCCTGTAATCATGCGCTTTGGGAGGCCGAGGTGAGTGGATTGCCTGAGCCCGCGGGTTTGAGACCCGCCTGGGCAACTTGGAGAGACCTCATCTCTACAATAAATAAAAAATTAGCCAGGCATGGTAACGCATGCCTGTAGTTCCAGCTACTCAGAAGACTGAGGCGGAAGGATGGCCGGAGCCCAGCAGGTCGAGGCTGCAGTGGCCAGGAGCGGCCACTGCACTCCAGTCTGGGCGACAGAGTGAGACTCCAACTCAAAAAAAAAAAGAGCCTGGTACAGAGTAAGGGCTCAGTGGGCATCTTTAAATGACTGAACGAACCAACCAGTGAGTAAGCAGGCTTTGGGGCAATCACTGAGATAGGAAATAGTGAGGGCCATTAGCAAAGGTGTGGGGGAAGGGACAAGAAGAAGGTGCTCCTCCCTCACACACACCAGAAAAATGAACTGATCAGCAGCAAGCAGTTAATGAACACAAATCTTGCTCACTAGGAGAGACAAAGAAGCAAAAATTATCCCAAGGGTAACAAGACATAAAAAAGACACAGATCGAAACAAAAAAAAACTCTTTCCTGACTACCATCAGCCTCAGTCACACAAGAATGCCTCCCAACTATGGAAGAAAAGGAAAATAAGGCAGGTGATACAAAGCAATGCACAGTCAGACCTGAATACACTTCCTAGCAGAATAAGTGGGCCCTTTAATGTGTCCAGTGAGGCAGGTGCTCAGGTCTCACTCTCCCTCCCAGGAATAAGAGAGGGTTCCAAGGCCAGATGCGGTGGCTCACGCCTATAATCCCAGTACTTTGGGAGGCTGAGGCATGAAGCCTGCTCAAATCTGGGAGTTTAAAACCAACCTAGCTAACATAGCAAGTCCTCGTCTCTACAAATAGCAAAAAAAATTAGCAAGGCATGGTGGTACATGCCTGTAGTTCCAACTACTTGGGAGGCTGAGGCAGAAGGATCACCTTAAGCCCAGGAGGTGGAGGCTGTGGTAAGCCATGATCGTTCGACTGCTCTGCAGCCTGGATGACAGAGTGAAATCCCAACTTAAAAAAAAAAAGTGTCAGCCGGATTTGGTGGCTCAGCCTGTAATCCTAGCACTTTGGAAGGCCCAGGCGAATGGATTGCCTGAGCCTGTGGGATCAAGACCAGCCCAGGCAACTTGGTGATACCTCATCTCTATGAAAAATCAAAGATCAGCCAGGTGTGGTAGCATGCACCTGTAGTTCCAGCTACTTGGAAGGCTGAGGCAGAAGGATCACCTGAGCCCAGCGGGTCGACACTGGGGTGACCATGAGCATGCCACTGCACTCCAGCCTGGGCGACGGAGTGAGACTCTAACAACAAAAAAGTGTCACTGGTTCAGATCCAGGTGTTTTGAATTTATGCCACTCAATTCCCAAAACAACCTTCTAAAGTACTCACATTACAAATTCACAGAAAATAGTTCAGGGAGGCTGTGTTAACCTGCCCAGGGTCACACTGGGACTAAAGAGACTGAATTTGGGGCCTTAACCTAGTGCGCGCGGCGCACGACAGAGAGGGAGGGGGACCTAGGTTGGTCAGGATTAATTATAAGCAAATGGTCTAATAAAGCACTGATCTTGTTTAAAATCCAGATTTCAGAATTGAGTACTTTTTAGTAACTTTTTAATCAGTGACAACCTAAACCATTCCCAGGCAAAACCCCAGGACATTATTTCTCATTCTCCACATCCCAGGTTCCCTCCTCCAGCCTCTTTTTAATAAGTGAGAAAAATACTCTGAATCTAATCTCACTCGAAATCTCTCGATAAACTGCATGGTGGCTCATGCCTGTAATCCCAGCACTTTGGAAGGCTGAGGTGGGAGGACTGCTCAAGCCTTGGAGTTCAAGCCTGGGCAACATACAACCCCACTTCTATTTTTTTAAAAAGGAGGCAGTTCTTCTTTCTCTAATCTTCCTTTTTTCTTCTCACTAATAAACTCTTGGTTTTTTGGTTTTTGTTAAGTTGGAGTCTCACTCTGTCACCCGGCCGGAATGCAGTGACTGAAGTGCAGTGGCACGCTCACAGCCACCCCCGCATCGACCTGCTGGACTCCAATTCCTTCTGCCTCAGCCTTCTGAGTAGCCAGAACTATAGGCAAGCACTACCACACCCAGCTAAAAACTCTTGTTTTCAAAGAAAAAAATATATATCTCTTGCTAAAGGGCCACTTAAAAGGCAAAAACAAACACAATTTTGAGGACTTGTTACTTTTAACCCCCAAAAAACTAAAAAGCATCCTTGACAGAAGTAAATACAAATGTACACAAGTTCCTAAATCGAAGCAATTTTCCTAAGTATTGTTTTTTACCAGAGAGCAACATTCTATTATTTGAGGACCTATCAAAAGTTTCCTGAAGGAAGTGAAATTACAAGACAGCCTAGGCCATTTAGAGAGCCAAACATCAGAAGGGAGAACTGGCTGGGAGTGGTGGCTCACACTTGTAATCTCAGCACTTTGGGAGGCCAATGTGGGAGGATCGTTTGAGGCCAGGAGTTCAAAACCAGCCTGGGCAACATAGTGAAACCTCATCTCTACAAAAAAGTTAAAAAATTAGTCAGATGTGATGGCTCATGCCTGGAGGCCCAGCTACTCAGAGGCTGAGGCTGGACAATCACTTGAGCCCAGGAAGTCAGGCTGCAGTGAGCTATGATTGCACCACTACACTAAAGCCTGGGCGACAGAGACCCTGTCTCTAAGAAAGAAAGAAAGAAAAAAAAAAAGGAGAACCTGCCTCTCTCAATTCAGGAGAGCTTGATATTAATGCAGATGCCCAAACTCCACTCCAGACCTACAGAAGCACCTTCTAGGGGCCAGGCCTGGAAATGTGTATTCTGACTAAGTGTCCCAGGCCGGGCACAGTAGCACATGCCCATAATCCCAGCACTTTGGGAGGCTGAGGTGGGAGGATTTCTTGAGCTCAGGAGTTCGAGAGTAGCCTAGGCAACATAGTGAGACTTCATCTCTATAAAAAATTTTTTTAAATTATCTGGGTGTGGTGACATGTCCCAGTTATTGAGGAGGATGAGGTGGAAGGATTACCTGAGCCCAGGAGGTCGAGGGTGTGGTAAGCTATAATCATGCTACTGTACTCTAGCCTGAGCAACAGAGTGAGACACCGACTCAAAATAAGAACCCCAGATAATGCCCATGCCCTCCTAGACAAGTTCCAAGTCCATGCCTAAACAGAGGTATATCACTAGCTTAAAGGAGTTTCTACAGCTGGGCTAAATTTCCAACCACCTACTGCACACTTCCAACTGGGTATCCCAGGTGGGCCCAGACCTACCCCTCCCCTCCTGAGAGAGTACTCAGGTACTAGTATCAATCATTGTCCAAATCTTGCTGTTCCACTTTGAAACTATTTTCAGTGAGCCTCCAAGTTTTCCTTTTCTATTCTGGAGGAAATAGTCTCAAACTCTGAGGCCCATTTTACTGCAAAAATAATCTCTCAAGCACACCTTTTCTTCATATTCTCATGTTCTCTCTTGTTAAATAAAATTCACAGAGGGCCACTGAGCTCCTGAATTAGGTCTCAAAAGACAAACCTACCACCAAACCAAAACCTAAACTAATACTTATAAGATCTGACATCCTGAGCAATAGAGAAAGAGATGATAGCCAAATCCCCAAACAGTCCAGAAGAACATGAGATTCATGGTAATCAATCAAAAGGGGCCCAGCCAACCTGAGCCAGCACAATAGGAAAATCCCCTCTGCTTTGCCCACACAAGGAAGTAACCGGAAGTAACTGAGGTTAACCAATCCAACTTGTGCACCATTTGTCTCCTTGCTTCTACTCAAGCTGCCTTACAAAGCCCACTGTTCTGCCATGCCCTGTGGAACGCCTGTCTCTTCTGTAGCCTGGCTGATGCCCAATTCATGAATCCCTAAGAAAAAACAATTAAATCTTTAAAACTTCATCTGTTGAAATGTTGTTTTCTGACACCCTGTTCTAAAAACTATGGTGGCTCAGGACAGTAAACCTGAGTTCAAATCCTGGCTTTGCCAGGTTACTTTGAGCCTGTTTCCTTCTCTGCAAAAGGAGGGTGTCAGCAGCACCCTATGTAAAGTGTTCTTGTGAAGATTACATGAGGGAATGCATCTTCAGTGCACACTAAAAGATACTCAGCTGGCATTCATTCTCTTCCTCCCATGAACACTGGCCTCCAACATCATCTCTCACCTGACCTACTTCAAAAGCCTCCTAATAGAGAGCTCTGCCGCCCATCTGTCCCCATGCCAGTCTCTGCTCCACACCACCGCTGCCAAAGCTTTTCTCTGACACACAGATCTGATTACATCATCTCCCTGCTGAAAAACCTTTGACAGCTATCACTTGCTTACAGGATCAAGTCCACGCTTCTTCATCTGCCATGCGAGGCCTTTGCAATCTGGCTCTCTCCTCCCTGCCACTGCACCCAAATGCCAAGCACCGTCTGTTCTAGTAACAACACCCCAAACACGACTCGTATTTTCATGCCTCCCAGCCTCTGCTCATTGTGCTCCCTTTATCTAGAAAATCCCCCACCCTCTTTCCCACCTGGCAAAGTCCTACGCATCATCTTTCACTCCTCCCTCTTTTCCCTAAAGCCCTCCCTAGTGGCCAACTCATCCTCCTCCCTCTCCCCCTTCTCCTCCTCCTCCACGCTCCTGCTGCACACGTGTCTCCCTAACACCTTCCATCAGTACTATGTGTGCACTTGTATCCTCAGATTGAGACATAAGGCCTGGTCTCAAACCCTGCAGAGCAGGATGACAGCCCTCAAAAAAATATTTCTTGGAAAAATTAATATAAGACCTCCACCGCCCTTTCACAAATGAAAATAGTTTCTAATCTGTCAAACAGTTAACACCTTCATGGTAACTTTTAGCCTTTAAAAACGTATAGGGAAATTATATTTGTTGGGCCAGCTAAGACTGCTTTTAATGAAGGAAGCAAAAAAGCCCTGTGAAGGTAAAAATCTCTTAATGAATCCCACCAGCTTAGAACTCAATCATTATCCCTCTAGAAACAGCATCTCTTTACAGAAGAGAAAGGGGAACTGACACTCTTTGAATCCTCCTGGCTTGACTTTTTAAAATTTTTATTTTTTTATTTTTAATAAAAACAAGGTCTCATTGTATTTATTGCCCAGGGTGGTCTTGAACTCCTGGGCTCACTGGCTTGATTTTTGATAAGTAGAGTTGGAAAAACATTTCATTAAAAAAAAAAATAAATAAATAAACAAAACTGTTATCTACTAGTCATTTATCTACCAAAAAAAAAAAACAGGCTGGGCACTGTGGCTCACGCCTATAATCCCAGCACTTTGGAAGGCTGATTTGAGAGGATTGCCTGAATCCACGGGTTTGAGACCAGACTCAGCAACTTGGCAAGACCTCATCTCTACAATAAATCAAAAAATTAGCCGGGCATGGTAGCGTGGTGCACCTGTAGTTTCAGCTACTTGGAAGACTGAGGCAGAAGGATCACCTGAACCCAGCAGGTCGAGGCTGTGGTGGCCGTGAGCATGCCACTGCACTCCAGTCTGGGCAACAGAGTGAGACTCCGACTAAAAAAAAAAAAAAAAAAAAGAAAGTGTAAAAAGCTCAACTGCAGTTGGACTTGAATGTCCTTGGGGAATCAAGTTCATACTCAGAGAACAGTCATTACCTGGGCAGGGAGCAGTGTGAGCCCTCATCCTGCTAAGACCTTTTCTAGTACAAGCCAGATTCAAAGGCAAATGCCTCAAGACTCAGAGACAATTGATGATAAAGGGGACACTTGGTTTCCCATAAATACCAAGAATGCAAGGCCCAAAAAACGTCTAAGCAGTCTCCAAACTGTTCTTTGACTTCTCCTGCTCAAAACTTAGGATATGTTAACTCTACCTTCATATGCATCTTGGATAGGCACAAAGCTAATAAAGAGAATGCCCCCTCTTCCTTTGTAAGGATCTGAGGCTCTTTAGGGAAGCACCAACCACCCTCCTCTCTAGAGAAGCCTGCTCTCCTGGTTGGCAATCGTTACTTATTTCGTAAATAAACATGCACATATGACTTACCTAAATAAAGTTCTTTTTTTTTTTTTTTTTTGAGCAGAGTCTCATTCTCTTGCCCAGGCTGGAGTGCAGTGGCAGGCTACTCACGGCCACTGCAGCCTTGACCTGCTGGGCTCAGGTGATCCTTCTGCCTCAGCTGGAACTACAGGTGCACACTACCATGCCCAGCTTACTTTTTGATTTATTGTAGAGACGAGGTCTCACCAAGTTGCCCAGGCTGGTCTCGAACCCCTGAGGCTCAGGCAATCCTCTCGCCTCAGCCTCCCAAAGTGCTAGGATTATAGGCTTGAGCCACTGAGCCCAGCCAAAGTTCTAAAGCACATTCAAACAAAACACTACCGAAGTCTAAGGAGCTTCTTATGTTCTCACAGTCTTGATAAATACATTCTTAAAATACTGATTTTCATAAAAGCCAGACCATTGTTAGTAATATCCTTGTGCCAATAACAAAATACCCTTTCCCCCCCATTCTTCCCCTCTATAAATCATCTAAAATTGTCCCATCTGTTATTCCAAAAATTTCATATATGCGTCTATTTTAATGTAAGCAACCAACTATCCACACACTATCTTGAAATCAAGATTTTATCTGTACTTCTATAGCCAGCACATTAAAATTTATAATTTCAAAAACATTCAAAACAAATAAAAGCCTATTTAACAACTGATCCAGAAAGCTGAATTTAAAATATGATAAAAGTAGGAACGAAACACTGAGTACAAATAGGCATAAGGACGAGAACAACATATATGGGAACCCCTAAAGGCAGGAGAGAGAGGAGAGTAAGGTTTGAAAACTCATCACCCACTGGATATCACGGTCATCACTTGGGTGACAGGCTCACCAAAAGCTCAAACCATACCATCACGCAATATGTGGTCTGACAATTCAGTTCGCAAAATCATCCTAGAAAAAGTGCTATATACCTCCCTGCTGAATATCACCTTGGTCACTTTCAAAGTACTCCCTTTGGGAAGCTATGCACCGACACCAGCAACTAGTCCACCCATCAAAGCAATTCTAGAACTATTTTTCTGGAATGGCCATCAGAGTTGTTGTTGTATTATCCTTGATGTTCTGAATGTCATCCAAATGTCTTCCTTTCAATTACTTCCTTTATCTTCAGGTAAAGAAAAAAGTTGTTAGGGGCCAGATCAGGTGAGTAGGAAGGGTGTCCCAATACAGTTAGTTATTTGTTTAGTGGCTAAAAACCCTCACAGACAGTGCTATGTGAGCTGGTGCACGGTTATGATGCAAGAGCTCCTTTGGGAACATTTTTGTACACACTTTTTTTATGCCAAGATTTTCAGTTAAGATTTTCCTGTTTCTCTATGCATGTTCATTTGATCTGCTATGCTTCTCACAGTCAGCTGACGATTTTGATACACAATTCAATGAATTTTTGCAATGTTTTCATCAGTTCTGCTCGTTACTGGTTGTCCTGACCTCTCATCACCAGTGACACTTTCTATCCCCTTGGAAAAATGTTTAATCCATTTGTACACTGCCATTTTCTTCATGGCATTATCCCCATAAATTTGGACTAACATTTCCCTGATTTCACTTTCACTCTTGCCAAGAAATTTAACGTTTGTTGCTCTAATTCAAGCTCCAACATTTTCGCGACAGCACACAAAAACATGCAACAATAATAATGAACACCACTCAGCAAGACACCGCCACACATCGACACAAACACAGCTGTGAGACACTGACATACCAAGGTTATGAAGCCCTTACTAAGTTGTCTGTATAATGCTGCCGACCTAAGTGCAAGGTGGCAGGTTCGCGAATTTAATTGTCAGTCTTCATATACCCATGTAACAAACCTGCACATGTATCCTTTGAATCTAAAATTTAAAAAATAGGACCAGACGTAGTGGTGGCTCATACCTGTCACCCCACCACTTTGGAAGGCAGAGGTGAAAGGACTGCCTGTGCTAGAGGTTGAAGAACAGCCTGGGCAACTTAGCAAGATCTTGTTTCTACAATAAATCAAGGAAAATATTAGCTGGGCGTGGTGGCACGTGCCTGTGGTCTCAGCTACTTGGAAGACTGAGACAAAAAGACTGTCTGAGCCCAGTAGGCCATGGCTGGGTGGTAGCCGTGATCATGCCACTGCACTCCAGCCTGGGTGACAGAGTGAGACTTCAACATAAACACATACATAATGTTTTTAAAATGTATATGACAAGCAGAGACATGGAAGATGGTCTGCTTTTGGCAGCTATGATCCAAGCACAGTGCTAAGCCTTTTATATAGGGTCTCACCTTTAGTCTTGGCATGAACACTATGAAACAGGAATTACTATCCCCATTTTACAGACATAGATACAGGTCAAGAAAATTGCCAGAGCCACACATAAAACTAAGGTTCATCTTAAGATCATGCTTTTTAACCATACCTTATAAATTTGTTTTTAAAAGGTAGGAGAAAAAAAGGAATGTATATGTATATTTTTAATGGACTACTATAGTTACAAAGTACCTACCTTGTCCAAGGCACCTTATTATTTGCAACAGGCAAACTTTAATGTATAAAACAGTGTCCCTGCTGGTTAAGGGATTAAATATAAGAATGTGCTAGGAACTGCTTATGACAGCTACCATTCATCATGCAAAGCTACTTTATATGTACTAAGCTATTCTTCATTAAGATTCACAAAATTCCTTTAACTTTTCCCAGACATACAACAAGCACTTGGAAGGACATCAAGGGAAAAAACTTAAATAGAAAATTAAGTTAGCAAAGTCAGCTATAATAGAAATTTTATTTACATGTCTGAGTTTCCAAGACAAGGTACATATAAAATTATCACCCTGAGGATGTCCTTAAATTTATGGCTGTACTTTAGATTAGCATAAGCAGTTATCAGAAAAATATTATGTTAAAAATTTATCCAGTGGAGATAGAAATAATGTGCATTCCTAAATTAATGTGCTTAAAAATAACTCTTTATAGAATAGTATTTTACCATTACAACTCAGATACCCTGCCACATTAAATAAAATTCAACCACCAAATATGTTTAACACCCAAACCACTTTACCCAAGAGACACATGGTTTATAGTCTTAAGATATACTCAAAATATACATCCATTTAACCAAGCCAACTATTCAGAATATTTTTCCAAACATAACTGGAATAAATTCAACTTACATCCTCTTTACATACTAATAAACTCATTTCTTTTTTCTTTTTTTTTTTTTTTGAGTTGGAGTCTCACTCTGTCACCCAGGCTGGAGGGCAGTGCACACTCTTGACCATCGCAGCCTCGACCTGCTGGGCTCCTGTGATCCTTCCACCTCAGCCTCCCAAGTAGCCAGAACCACAGGTGCGTGCTACCACGCCTGGCTAATTTTTGATTTATTGTAGAGACGAGATCTCGCCAGTTGCCCGGGTGGGTCTCAAACCCACAGGCTCAGGCAATCCTCTTGCCTCGGCCTCCCAAAGTGCTGGGATTACAGGCTGAGTCACCAAGCCCGGCCATAAACTCATTTCTAAACTTTAAGCCATGACTTCTTTGTTTATTTATGTATTTTTAAAAAGTGTTCCTAATTAACTGCTAAACTTAAATGCCTGTTCTCAAATCATAGGGGGGGGAAACATAGTCAACAATATAAAAATTATTCAACCTGAATCTAACCATGACTTTAAACCTAACCTCCAGTTTACAGGAAATACAGGAGACA
>CAUYQG010294353.1:0-10172 GCA_963574415.1 Tarsius wallacei | reverse complement strand
GTCGCCCAGACTGGAGTGCAGTGGCCGCTCCCGGCCACCGCAGCCTCGACCTGCTGGGCTCCGGCGATCCTTCCACCTCAGCCTTCCAAGTAGCTGGAACTACAGGCGCGTGCTACCACGTCCGGCTAATTTTTTGATTTTATTGTAGAGATGAGGTCTCGCTTGCCCAGGCGGGTCTCGAACCCGCGGGCTCAGGCAATCCACTCACCTCAGCCTCCCAAAGGCACGGGATTACAGGCTGAGCCATTGAGCCCGGCTTAAGTACTTTTTTCATCCAGGGAAGTAAAAGTTGCTTGAGGTGAGTGAGGTCTGGTGAATAGGGATGGTAAGGAATGGAGGTCATTCCATTTTTGGTCAAAAACTGCTGAAATGGTGTGGGCAGGTGTGTTGTCATGGTTGAGGAAGTAGTTATCTATTTGCCACAAAAAGAATTACTGAAAACAGTCGCAGCCTCTCACAATAATGTTTGCTGGTACACTGATATCAGTGTATTCCTAAAACACTTCCCTACAGGGAAAGCCTACAAGGAGCCTACAAGGAACCTGTCCTCCAAAAGATAATTCCGTATTTTTGGAGTCCCTCCTCGTACAGTTATTCAAAACTATTATCTTTTTTAATATCCTTATTCTATAAGTTTTTTATTTTTAAATTAAATTTTATTTTGGTTAAAATCTCAGACACAAACACCACAGAGCTAGGCCTACAGAGAATCAGTTTCATCTATATTACTGTCTTCCATCTCTACATCTTGTCCTACCATGAGGTCTTCAGGGAAATAACACACATGGAGCTGTTATTCCCTATAACAAGGCCTTCTTCTGTAACACATAAAGGTCTCCTGCCTGAGGCTGTTTATTGTTGACTTTTTTGTAGATAAGTAGGAGTACAGTCTAAAATAGTAATAGAATGTATAGTATAGTAAATATATAAATCAGTACTAGTTATTAATTATTGTTACTAAGCATTATGTGCTATACCTTTATACAACTAGCAGTATAGTATTAAGTATTGTTAAATATGCTATACCTTTACACAACTGGCAGAGCAGTAAGTTTATATCACAAATACATTGTACTAATGTGCTGTTATGTAGAGTTAAGATATCTATGAGGATGTTACAAGGTGACGGGAATTTTTCAGCTCCATCTTCTGTAACTACCTATATATGGTCTGTCCTTGATGGAAATATCATTATGCAGCATTTGACTGTATTTAGCTTTCTCTGGTTGGTCGTATGTTGGAAGGGGACAAAGGTTAAGGAAGCTATTGATGAATCAAATCCTGGCCATTTTGGGCTGATTGATACAGAAGTTATGTTTTAGCTTTCAGGATTGTCTTTAAAGACAGCCATCTGGCTTTTTACAAATCTGACTTATAGGAGCCTGGCTTCCTGGGGTGTTTATTATAGATAAAGGGCTTCCTGGGAAAGTAGCGGTTCAAAGTTCTATTTTTATATGTAGTATACTTACTGTCTATTTGTATATTTGGTTTATCAGGAGAAAGGATCATTGGGAGGATTTTTCAATGGTAAAAAGTTGAAATTTGCATGAGTAATGAGCTCAGAATATATTCAAACTATTTTTTTGTTTGTTTTTGTTTTGAGACAGAGTCTTGCTATGTTGCCCAGGTTGTTCTTGAACTCTTGGTCTCTCGCAATTCTCCTGCTTCCTGAGTGACTGGGATTACAAGTTCGAGCTATCATGCTTGACTATTCAAGTTATTGTTATTTTTTTGAGTGAGGGTCTCACTATGTCTCCCAGGCCCGAGCTCAGTGGCATGATCAATGCTCACTGCAGCCTCAAAACTCCTGTCCTCAAATGATCCTCCTGCGTCAGTATCCCAAATAGCTGGGACTACAGGCACATGGTTGGCTAATTTATTGTTGTTGTTGTTGTAGAGAGTCTCACTATGTTGTGAAGACTGGTCTTGAACTGGAATCAAGCAATCCTCTTGTTTCAGCCTCCTACAGTGCTGGGATTATAGGCATGAGCCACCACACCTGGCCATCAAATTATTGAATATATGTTATATCAATCTAAAAGAAGAGGTTGAAGTACAAAATATGATTTATAGTGTTGACTTGAGCCAAAGTGAGGACAGGTGCCTAGAGGACTCAGATCAAATAGCCCAGAAGGAGACCTCTGTTCAGTCTTTGTTAAAAACAGGGAAGAAAGGGGGAAGAGGGGAGACAGAGAGCAGCTGACACAAAGTTTTTTGTCAGGAATTCTCATTCGTTTATAGAAATAACATTGATTAGTGATTAGCTCTACATTAAGCAATAGGATAAGGATTGTCCAGTGTGACAGTATTAGGTTACTTTGTAGTTACTTGTGGTAACAGCAAGCAGTTTCATGAGATGAGTGCATAGGTCATAGGATATGGTTATTTTCTCCTTTTAATGTCTCTCTGTGCCTGATAATTTTAAAGTCTTGCCTTCCTCAGACAAAAGCTTTTTCTCATTTCTCTGTTTTGATATAAAATCTTTCTTCTTGAAAGCACTAATGATTAAATTTGAGTGTCAAGGTGTACCTCATTATGGGCAAGGCTCATACCCAAGTAGTCCTATCAAAGTCTGATCTATAGATGCTATTGCTTATTAAATCAACTCTAGTCATTAATTTAGTTTTCTCAGAAGAACCAAAACTATGAGAGATATATAGTATACTGATAATGTACACAAGGTTTATAATTTTAAAAAAATGTTTATGCCAGAATGAAGAAAAAAACCTCTATTTCATTGAGGGGGGAGAGGGAAACAACTAAATATATTATGAAGAAAATTAAAAGCCAGTTCTTTCTTAGGGACTTCTTGTAGCCAGGAAATAAAAATAATAATAAAAACTCAAACACACACACACAAAAACAAGGCCAGAGAATAATAACAGGTATATTATAGTTTTATTTTGAAACATATTTTTTCCTCTCTCCAGTTCCTATTTCCACCAAAAACAAATTTTAAAAAGATGAATTTATTTGCAGAGTAAGATTTAGCCTTATTATACTTCACCTGATTACTTGTTTAAAGTGCAAAAAGAAGAATGAATGAAATACAGATTCTTTTAAAGCTGGATTTGTCATAACTTTTTCATAAGGGATCTCAGATTAGACTTTTAAAAGCAAAATCATTGGGAAGCTTAAACCAACTAAAACGAATATGGGACTGGCATCATACCAACGACTCAGGGCTACCATAAAGGAGATTCTATCAGCCATCGTTGTGTAGAAAGTCCAACCAGATTCATTTCTATCAGAGCTGGAAAATGACCAATGGCAAATGTTTTTTAATACTTCCCAAGACCTCAAGCCAGGGGATGGGTCCCTTGAATGGAGTTGGATAAGGTATTACTTGCCAGAGAGCAAAGAATTCCCTGGCTTAGCTAAAGTGCTCTCTGTTGGTCCCAGTGGAGTCTGGGCCAAAATGCTCCATATACCAGTATACTGAAACATGGCCCTTTTTAAAGGGCATTTTGGTCAGCTATTTAACATGGTCTTTGGCTTCTCCTGTAACCTTACAGATAATACGGGCATTATCACTCCTCTGGCAATGTGTTTTGTGTGCATCCCACCCAGCCCATAATCCTTGGATGGTCTAGGTCATAACTAATAGAAATGAACCTATTACAATCATTTTGCTCACTGAGGAAAACCTGCCTCGACAAACATCAACTAACCATTTTTATTTTCACCCATAGTTTTGGGTTCTTGTTGCTGCTCTTCTCCATATGGCATCAGCTGAAAGTTTCCTCCAAAACAAATTTGTTGTTCTGGAAATCATAGACTGTGGCACCTGTTGCTACCTACATATTCCTTCCTGAGAATATGGTTTTCCCCAAGATATAAGCCGGGAGGGGGGCGGTTTACTATATGGAGATCACCTGTCTTAAGTAAACCACCCAAGATCATGCTTCTATCTGAAAGTTTCCTTAACTACCCAACACTGACAAACTGGTTTTGTCTGCCTCCTATTCAGTTTCTCACCTCCTTCTGCATTTGGGGGTCAATTTGTATATACGCCACTTTCACAGAACATCCACAGACAAATATGGGATATCAAAAGCTACACATGGAAGTGGAAGGAAGAATCAATAACAAATGGGTCGTGAATTATACAGATGATTTTTTAAAAATGGGACTGGTTCCCTGACTAGAACCAAATCTGGATTATATCAGTTAAGGTACCAAATTTTAGCCATGTACTACGGGATAGAGTGTTTTCTTTTCTTCCTTCCTTCCTTTCTGCCTTCCTGCCTTCCTTGCCTTCCTTTCTATCCTTTCCTTAGATTCTGCAAGGAATCTGAAACAGGTATTTGAGGATTTTCATTTGGTTTAGATCTGATCTCAGCTGGAACGATACCTAACTAATTCCATGAATCTTCGTATTTCAAAGATACCATGCAATTTAAAAGGTATTTTCTGATACTAAGTCAATAAATCATTAGTGTTGTTCATTTATCCTGGCTTAGAAAAAATTTGCTTGATCTGTATGTTTATAATCTCAGTAGTTTTGAGATAGCTAGACTCAGCAAGACTAGTTTCCAAAATGAAGGTCACAAGCCAGGTAAGACCAACTGAGACCAAGGTGGTATTGAAAGTTACCTCTACTTATCCTTCATGTCCATTATACAATAATTTAGTGCATTAGCTTACTAGAAGACACTCCCACCAGCATCATGACAGTTTGCAATGATCATGGCAACTCTTGAAAATTACCCTGTGTAGTATAAAAAGGGTTTTTGGGAAGTCCCTGCTCTTTTTCTGGAAAACCATGAATACTCTACCTCTTGCTTAGCATATTTTCAAGAGTATCTATAAAATTAAAACTCCAACCATGTGTGGTTGCTATTCTTCCTATAGACCAGTCCAGGCTACTCTGCCTATGGAGTAGCCTGCTCTCTATCGTTTTTTTGTTTTTTTGAGTTGGAGTCTCACTCTGTCACCCAGACTAGAGTGCAGTGGCCACTCCCAGCCACTGCAGCCTTGACCTGCTGGGCTCCGGCGATCCTTCTTCCTCAGCCTTCCAAGTAGCTGGAACTACAGGTGCGCGCTACCACACCCAGCTGATTTTTTTGTTTATTGTAGAGATGAGGTCTCGCCAGGTGGGTCTCGAACCCGCAGGCTCAGGCAATCCACTCACCTTGGCCTCCCAAAGTCCTGGGATTACAGGCTGAGCCACCGAGCCCGGCAGCCTGCTCTCTATCATTTCAATAAACTTATTTCTATTTCTCAATGAAAGCCCAGTGATAAACATGAATTGTTTTGCCTATGAATCCATTTCTTTAATAAATTTATTCTCCTCTCCCTCTTATGGCTCACATTTTAACTTCTTCCTGCACAAAACCAAGAACCCACTTGACTTCTCAGGCTGAACCCCAGTTCAGGGACTTGCCTCTACCAGTTTTATTTCTGGTCTATAGTTGTTCTGTTTGTTTCCTCTGTCCTAAGATTAACACATTTTCCTCTTTTGAGAAAGGAAAGAAGTGCAGTGTGAAATTCCAAAATATGTTTGCCTAAGAGATGTATGAAATCTGATGGAACAAGCAGAAATGATGGCCATTGAGTGGACCTACTGGAATTCTAAGGGTTGGACTTATACTGAATCATAAGTTGATTAGATACCCCTAACATTTGTATAGTTTCATTACCCTGAGAAAGGGGATGGTTTAAGGAGGTAGGGTTGAGGACAGAAAGAGAAGTACCAGTATCTATGAGAGCAAATGTCTGTTTTCCATTTATTAAAAATTCAATTTCTCCCAAAGTCCTCTTTCGGTCCCTATTTAACTTACAGGGGCTTGTCTTTTGTTGTTTTCATTGCCATTTCAGCTTTCTACAATCTTGTTTGAAAGTGCTAGACTTTTACAAAAGAAGCAAACACCTCATTTATCATTAGATAGAGGTAATTGTCTTTTATTGTCTTTTTTGTAAGGCGTATTTTTACTAGTTGGTTGTTGTAGTCACATACTCATAATCTTTGTGGCCTTGGTTATTTCTTCTTCCTGAATAGTTTTAGAAAGCTGATGTGATGTCCCAGGAGAAGAGGGAAGAGGAGAAATTGCAGGAAAAAGAGAGAAAGAATGTCTTTTTCAATTCAAGTATAGTTTCAGAGAGCCTTTTGTTACTTCTTAAATAGAGGCAATTTTCTCAAATTTCTTTTAGAAATTTCTAGATGCCCTTGGAAGTTAATCTTCCACTCAATCTGTGTGACTCTAAAACCAGTTTTTTTCTAATGTGCAAATAAATTTTTTAAGTCATTTCAAAAATTCCCATTTTTTACCATTAATACTTATGACCTTTCTGCATTCAGCAGATCTACTTTCCTATATTTTTACAAGGGGATGCCTCATAAGTGTTACACATAAATCCAGCTAGTATTTTTAATGGTGGTTTTTTTTTAAAAGATCACTCAGTTTACTAGCTTGATTTCCCATAATTTGGGATCTTTGAAAAAGTGACTAAGGTTAGCAATGTTTTAAATTAAAACATACTGCTTATGAGTATGTATGTATGTATGACTCCTCTCTCTGTCACCCAAGAGTAGTGAATCACTATGCATCTCAGACTGTATCTAACCGCCAAGTGGCACCAGAGTGCTCAAGTTTTGAAGAACTAGTTCCTCATGCTATCACTTGTCCAGAAGAGTAGAACAGGTGAAATGAGCTAAATCAGTTAATAAAATCAAATTGCTAGCAAAATAAATAGTATCAACCAGCTTACTCCATTTTGTTTAAAGCTTCCATCTTAGTTGCCTGCCTTACCTAAAATTCACTCCTTTGTGCCTACCTGTTATTACAGTAATGTTCCCATGATCACAGACCCCTAGCTTTGTCTCCTTTGGGCAGGTTATGCTGACCGTTTCTGGCTGACCATTACAGAACTCCTTTAAGTTCCATGTAATTGTATGCTTTGTTAACTGAAATCAAATGTTACGCTTTGACATTTTCGTAGTTTGTTCTTATATTCTGTTAGTGACCTAACCAAGGTAACTCCATTGTATAATGATTCTTATTCCTTGTCTCTATGAAACTATCTTAAACTATATCTTAATGGCAGAACTTCAGGGCACTGGCTACACCTACCTCACATGAAATTATTCAAAGCTCCCTAACAATCGAAGTTTCCATTTTGGTTGCCAAGTTGTTAGTTAATAGTTGCTATGGTCACTAAGCTGCTATGTAGCCAATGTTGCAAATTTTACCTGTAAAAGCTTGTCACAAGCTGCACCAATTTGTCAAGAGTTTTCATTTACCTACTCTTGACCTATGCATTAGTAAATTCATAATTAATTAAACTCAACTTGCTGGCATAGCTTCTTCTCGCTTACTTGGTCATAACATTTGGAGGCCCCGGCAAGAAATTTATTGTCTGCCAACACAAGCTGCCGCCTCACTCCAGTCCTCCTGGGTTGGGAAGAGAGGTGCTAGGGAGGCGCACCTGAAATCTCAGGGTGCCTTAGCCTCTCACCTGGCTCTGAGAGGCTCAGAACAATTGCTGGCAGCCATGCCCTAAAGGAATCAGAGTTCATCTGCTGTCTCCTAGGAGTTAATGGTATTTTTGATTGCCTGGTACCACAGTTTTTCTGTTTTTATTTCTGGTCAAGGGAGTCACAGCCTGACAATGTCATCCTTTGGACACTATTCACTAAGCCAAGACTTTGGCTGAGTAGAATTCCTGTTCTCTGCCCTGAGGTGTTCCAGGGATCTGTAATTTTGTTTTAATTTTTGTCTGTTACTTGTTTGTGTGCTGTTTTATTTGTTGTGTGTCATGGGTTCCCAGAACTCAAAACAAGACATTCCTTTGGACTGTATGTTAAAGAACTATTTTGTTGCCTTTGCTGAGGATTATGGTGTCCACGTTACTAAAAGCAGACTCCGAACTCTCTTGTCAGATAGACTGGCCTGCTTTTCACGTTGGCTGGTCTTCTACAGGGTCTCCAGATGTTAACATCACTGAGGATGTCTGGAAAATAGTCACAGGGAAACCTGGTCATTTGGATCAGTTCCCTTATATAGACCAGTGGCTAAGTTTGGTCCAGAGCCCATCCCCTAGTTAATGGCATGTTCTCTTGAAACTCCTAGCTGAGTTCTGATCATTTCCTCTCGTAAATGACTACAACGGGCTAAGCCTCATAATAACTCCACTTCATCTACGCCGCTCCTCCAGGAACACAAGGTCCTACTGTGTCCAGCTCCCCTTCCTTCCTGCATGTCGTATCCTATTCTACTGTCCTCTAGTGAGGATCCTCTTGAGGATCCAGTCCTCTTTCACTATCCACCATATACTCCTCAGACTTCCTCATCCACTGTTACCTCCATGGTTCCTGATTGTCCCCAGCCATCTCCAACATCGGATACGATTGAGGCTGCCTCCAATTCTAACCCATTAGTGTCTTCTCCACCTGTGGCAACCCAACTTAGGTCCTGTGCTAATCCAGTTCCAATCCTTCCCCTCCAGGAGGTCCCGTCAGGGGATAGGGCAGGAGGAGTATTTATGGTGTATGCCCCTTTTTTTTCTTCTGATTTGTACAATTGGAAACACAAAAACCCTTCTTTCTCTGCTAGGCCACAGGCATTCAGTTCCTTACTGAAATGTGTACCCAACGGGCAACTCCTAAATTTATAAAAACTACAGACATCTACCTTTGCCCCAATAACCCCCCAAATTATAAACATACGCAGGAAAACAAATTCTTTTGTCCAAACTGGGAATGTGTCATCATTGCAACTCACAGTAGGGAACCTAATGACTCTTCCCAAATCACTGTTTGGCTAACGTCCAGCTCAGAACAGCCTGTATACATAAAGGTTACTAATCCACTCCATCACTCATGGAGAACTGGAAAAACCTGAGGAATACGGTTGTTCATGAAAGGGTATGACCAGGGTACCTTATTTACTATTCAAAGGTGAGCCATCAACCATAAATCTATACCCATAGGACCTTTAACTGAGTTACAGGACTCTATGTTTGGGTTTCATCCACAAACACCTCCTGAACCAGCTCCAAAGTCTCTAGGATTAAGCTTTCTAGTCCAGAAACCCCCTAGTTTGTTTCCTATGTTAGCTCATATGCACCGCTTGCTTAATAACAGTTGGCCTCAATTAGCATAAGATTGCTGGCTTTGTTTAAAATTAAAATCTCCATATTACATAGGAATAGGAGCTGAAACTCCTATCCCAAGCAACGCAACTAAAACAACTTGTATTCCAAAAATTGTTCACGTCACCATAGGAGATATAAATGGAAATGCCTCTTGTTTAGTAACTACAAGTTTCAATTTAACAGCTTCTCCATTATCTGAAATTTGTAATCTGTCTCTTACTAAGACCATAACTTATTCCCAAGTTTATACTGCACCTGTCAACATGTGGTTTGCTTGTTCAATAGGATTAATTGCTTGTGTTACTGCTGAAATGTTAAACAATAAGCCAGTTTTATGTATTACTATTTATATACTTCCTCAGTTATATGTCTGCAGTGGTCCTAAGGGTGCTCTCTTAATTTCCCCACCTGGTACCTGAAAAAGGCTTCTCTGTTAGTCCCCATTTTAGTCCATGGAGAAACAGGACAAAATGGACTAACCCGCTTAACCCAAAACATAAATTATGACCTAGAATATGTATAGTCATCAATAGAACAACTCCACAACCAGGTAAATTCTTTATCTGAGGTCATCCTCCAAAGTCGGAGATATCTTGACTTATTGTTCATGTCTCAGGGAAGGCTTTGTGCTGCTCTTGGAGAAACTTGTTGTTTCAATGCAAATACATCAGGAATCATCAAAGAAACTCTCCAAAAGTCCCAGGAAAACATAAACCAGTGATGAAAAAAACTAAATGACAGTAAATCCTGGTTCCAATCCTTGTTCAATTGGAACCCATGGTTCCTTACTTACTAGTCTAGCAGGACCTCTCATACTTCTCTTCCTTGGTCTACTCATTAGACTTTGCATTTTAGACTGGTTTGTTAACTTTGTTTAGAAACAAATCAACCCAGTAAAAATTCTGTACACCAGAACCTATTATAATTTCTAAAGGAACTAAAAGGGGGGAATGAAATTAGCTAAATCAGTTAATAAAATCAAACTGCTAGCAAAATAAATAGTATCAACCAGCTTACTCCATTTTGTTTAAAGCTTCCATTTTAGTTGCCTGCCTTACCTAAAATTCACTCTTTAG
>CAUYQG010294351.1:0-24753 GCA_963574415.1 Tarsius wallacei | reverse complement strand
TCACTTGGTTATAAGTTACTAGATATTGCTTGAGTAAAAATGATAAAAGTATATTCACCTCTTATTTGATTTAGAATTATGTAGTTTAGTGTGCAGATATAAGGTTTTTTAGAAGCACAAGTTTATAGTAAGTTCATTATGAGTTCACTATGAGTTCTAACACTTATCTAGGAGTTATGTAGGTGATTTATAACCCTGTTTTCGTCCAGATTTAGGATGAAAATTAATTGTTATGGTTTTTTTACTTAATTCAATAGTTAAAATTCTAAGTTAACGTTTATAGAGTGGGCTTTCACTGAATTCATAATATACTAATTGGATACTTTTATGATAAATTAACTAAATACAGAAAGCAACCTTGGGAGCCTGGGAAACATCACTAAAAGCTTCTTTTGAGTTTTCTTTAGAAATAAACACTGCAGGATAAGAGAAAAGTAACGAAGACACCTGGACAAGAGAGGTGATTACAAAGCTTTGAAGGTCATAGAAGCTCCAGAAAGAAAACTCCTGATACATGGAGAAATGTGTACTTGGAAACTTTCTTGAGACATTTCAAGGACTGTAATTCGGGACTTTGAACTAAAACTATCATTTTTGGCTCTATGATAAAGACTCATTAATTAAAAGTAGATGGTAGCCGGGCTCGGTGGCTCAGCCTGTAATCTCGCGCCTTGGGAGTCTGAGGTGAGTGGATTGCCTGAGCCCGCATGTTCAAGACCTGCCTGGGCAACTTGGTGAGACCTCATCTCTACAATAAATCAAAAAATTAGCTAAGCATGGTAGTGCACGCCTATAGTTCCAGCTACTTGGAAGGCTGAGGCGGAAGGATCACCGGAGCCCAGCAGGTCAAGGCTGTGGTGGCTGGGAGCAGCCACTGCACTCCAGTCTGGGCAACAGAGTGAGACTCCAACTCAAAAAACAAAACAAAACAAAACAAAACAAAAAAGTAGATGGTGTTCTTGACTTGTTTGTTGCTTCTAGACCTCTAGATGGTGGTAACTTTTAAAGCATATGTACGTGAAGGAATTTTCTTTGTCTTGCCCCTTTGTGAATGGTATAAAAGCTCTGTGTTAACTAACATTAAGTTGGCATTCTGTCCAGAAGAAGATGTCCATCTATATCATTTCATCGTAAGTTCCTTCATTCGCCTATCATCCCTCCTTCAGGAAACCCCAGATCCGGCAGGACCAGGACCCCCACAGCTGGGTAGGTTATTCTTGGTTGAAATTGTTTATCTTTTAAGACTTTGAAGATAGGGTTCCAAGCTCTTTTAGCCTGCAGGGTTTCTGTAGATAAATCTGCTGCTATTCTAATTGGTCTTCCATGGTAGGTGATCTGCCCTTTTTCTCTTGCTGCCTTTAGGATTTTTTCTTTTATACCTACTTTGCTTAGGCAAATTATTATGTGTCTGGGAGTTGGTCTTCTCATTTGTTGTCTTGTAGGGGTTCTCTGAATCTCTTGTGTTTGAATTATCGCGTCACTGATGAGATGAGGGAAGTTTTCTTCAATAATCTCATGGAATGTTTGTTCCAAGGTGGCCTCTATTTCTCTTTCTGTTTCAGGGAGGCCAATTACTCTTAGGTTCTTTCTCTTTAAGTAATCGCTCATTTCTTGAAGGTTTGGTTCTGTCTTTTAAAGCTTCTTTTCTATGTTTTTGACAGTTTGGGTTAGTTCTATAGTTTGGCTCTCAAGCTCTGAGATTCTTTCTTCTGCTTGGCTAATTCTGCTTTCCTTGCTTATCAGTTTGTTATTTATTTCACTAACAGTATTCTTTATTACTGTTATCTCAGTTATCAGCTCCTTCCTAGTTTCTTCTTGTCTCTCAATTCTTTTTAATCTCTCCATTAATGTCTTGAAATCTAGGTTAGTAGTTTGAGACCAGTCATTCTGGGGGCTCTTCATTGTTTGCATTCTGAAATCCGTTTTCTCAGTGTCTGCCCTCCCAGGGGTCTGGGAGAGACCCATATTCTTCTTTTGGTTTTTCTTCATTTGTGTAGATTTTCTCTCTCTCCTCCTTTTCCTCCACTTCTTTAATTCTGTTTTTCAGGGAAGGTGGAGTTTCTTTTACTTCATTTTTTCAATCTTCTGTTCTTCCTTATGTGGGTCCTCTGGCTTTGTTCACTTTTGAGGCTGGAGTCTGGACTGGGGGTTGTACTTTTTGCAGTTTTGAGGTTTGATTGAGGAGGAAACTGTGATTCAGAATCTATCTGCTGATCCCAGTATCCACCAACAGGTGTATGGGCACACTGGAACCTATTTCCCCTGCCTTACAATCTGTCTGTGCAGTGGGGTATAGGTTTGGTGCCTGGAACAAAAGGAGGTATGAAAAAGGAAAGTAATAGAAGAAGGGGGGGGGGGTCAAGAGGAAGTTAGAAAGAGGAATGAGTGAGAGGGAAAACACATACATACCAACTAATGGGTGAAAAAGAGACACAAGGCCACAGAAGAGTGAAAAACAGCCACACAAACAAAATTCCCTAAAGCATCCAGTAATCACACAATGACAGACCAATAAAATCATGCCTTTTGATGCATTTTTCTCCAACACAGACAGGTAGTCTAAATCAAAAAGCAAACAAAAGTGAGCAAAACAGTCAAAATGATAAAATCAAAATGAAAATAAGAAATCAGACTGGCTCTGGAATCTTTCCTGAGTGTCTAAATTATCTTCAGCTCTGATCTCTAGCCTCTCCCATTTGCTTTCATTGCAGGTAGATAGATTTACTTGCAGCTTGGGTTTATTCTTTTAGTTTGCTGCCTGGGAGGTCTGCAATGCTCAGTTGCCTATCTCTGATTCAGCATAGGGGAGGGGCTTTTGTCTCCTGTTTAGCCACGTTACCTTAGAAACCAAGGTGGAGTCTGCTCGTACGTGGGAGGGGCATGCAAATCTCTGCCTGGAAAATGGCCAAGGTGAGCAGCTCCTCTTTCACAGATCCTTTCTTTTCACCCATCCTTTCTCTCCACTCATCAGGATCCATGGGCAATCCACTATGATGCGCTGTGGTGGCGTATCAGGCACCGGGGATCAGTGGCACAGCTGGGCGCTGGATCTGGTGTGCCACTAGTGGCCTGGGGTGGAGGAGGGAGCTGGGAATTCCCTCTTCTGGAGCTGAGAGCTGAGAGTGGCTAATCAGCACCTCCTTAAGATATACTGTTCCCTGACACAACCATGGGGTCCCACGCTGGGTGCCTCAGCCAGAGTGGGACCAGAGCTCCAAAGGGCAGGTGTTGAGTGGTGACAGCAGCTTTGGGGCCTGCACAGGGCACTTCAGCCAGGAGTGGAGCTGATATCTCTGAGGGGCGGGCACCTAGAGCCTCCCTGGGTGATGGCGGCTTGAAATAGGGCTGGGTGGGGGCCCAGAACCCAGGATGGAACTGGAACTCTGAGGAGCAAGCACCGGGCCATTGGGCTGGGACCCCAGTCAGGGAGGGAGCTGGCAGCGGCTGAGTGCCGTGAGGATCAGTGTAGCCAGCAAGAGAACCCAGATCTCTAGAAGGCAGTATCCAAGGGCCTCTGCTGGCACCAGCTTGGCGCCGGGTGAGATGATGTAGCTGGGGAGGGAGCTGGGATTTCTGCACGACCAGGGCCGGGGTCGCCTATAGTGGAGCAGCAGCAGCTGGGGGCGCAATAGCTGGCCTTGCGTGGGGCTGAGGGTCTCCAGGCCTTGGACCAGTGCAGCTGGCGGTGGACAGTGGGGTGCGGGAAGGAAAGTAAGAGTCTTTTTGGGAACTCACATTTGGAGAATCTCACAATTACACCTATGCCACTGCCATCTTACTGGAACTTGCCTATGAAATCTTGAAGAGTTCGACCCTTGCCTAACCCTCATAGAAGAAAACTTGCATTAGACCAGTTAAATGGACAAGGAAGGCTTTATTCAATGATATTGCAATGGGAAGAGAGATTGAAATAAACTTGGTTGAAACAAAAGGTGGGAGAGTTTTAAGCACTAGGGTGAGCTAGTGGAAAAGTACTGAAGAACATTAGGGAGTAGATTGGTTATTGTGATTAGGCCATCTGTGTTTGGTAATAGTACCTATTGGAATTAGTTTCCTAGTCTCTCAAGGAGACTGTGCCTAGGGGAACGATCTCCTTCTATGATTATGTTAAAAAGAGATGGCTCCCGTGTCCTTGAGAAAGAAATTTCTGGTTTGTAGAAGATTTACATTTCTTTCTTTCTTTTTTTTTTTTTTTTTTGAGTTTAAGTCTCACTCCGTTGCTCAGACTGGAGTGCAGTGGCACTCTCCCGGCCACCGCAGCCTTGAACTGCTGGGCTTCGGTGATCCTTCCACCTCAGCCTTCCAAGTAGTCAGAACTACAGGCGCCCACTACCATGCCCGGCTAATTTTTTGATTTATTGTAGAGATGAGGTCTCACCAAGTTGCCCAGGCGGGTCTCGAACCTGCGGGCTCAGGCAATCCTCGCACCTCGACCTCCCAAGGTGCTAGGATTACAGACTGAGCCACTGAGCCCAGCAGAAGATTTACATTTCAAAGGACCTAAACCAAAAAAGGATTCACAATTGCAAGTTTTCTAAAGTGAATGTTCTAAGAAAAGGGAGATCAGGGGTCTGGAGTCAGAAAGACATTGTCTAAAGTTTAATCGAGGTTAAGGGAATATTAAGGCTTTCTTGGTCACTCTCCAGCTTCGTTTCATCATTTCAGGTTGTTTCCTGCTTCTCTCTCTTTTCTAATCCACCCAGTAGGGTGTTCTGATATGCAATCCTCTCTATCTTAAATTTTCTCTGCATATCTCTTTATCTGGCCTTGTACTCATGATTTCTGTTTCCACTTAAATGACATTTCCCAGAAAGGCTTTTCTGGATTCACCAATTTAAATTAGGTGTTCTTGTTTTAGATGTAGATATTGATACAGACACAATCATTTGTAAAATTATTTGGTTAAATTTCCTCATTTTACTGTATAGTCAATGCTAGTAGGGATCATTATTTGTTCAACATCCAGCATGCTACCTGACATAGAGAAGGCATAAAATCATTTCTTAATGAAAAGAAGCACAAGTCTCATTATCTCAGTCAGGTGAGGAAGGTCAGCATCAATAGCCATACATCATATTTATATAGTATATACCCTTGAAAGGGTATGATGAGAATGGCACTTTACCTCTGTGCTCTTCGATTCCAAAGCTCATAATCTCAGTCTAATCATTTAAAAAATCAGACAAATATCAATTGAGGGAGAATCTACATTATATCTCTTATGGGGAATCAGTACTCTTCAAGATTTCAATGTCATTAAACAAAGTGAGAGAAACTGTCATAGCCAAGAGAACCTAAGGAGACATGATGACTAAATGTAATATGCTATCCTGGATGAGATCCTAGAACAGAAAAAGGACATTAGGTTAAAAGAAAGGAAATCTGAATAAAGCACAGTCTTTAGTTCATAACTCTGAGTCAATATTGGCTCATTAACTTTGACAAATGTATCATACTAATTTAAAATGTTAGTAATAGGGAAAATTAGGTATAAGATAAATGGGAACTCTCTGTATTATATTTGTAATAGTTCTATAAATTTAAAATTATTCTAAGATAAAAATGTATTAAAAACTACTTGCCTTAAATTTAGTTTCCTCCATATAAATGTTTACTGAGCACATGTCCTTACCCTAGAGATATAGAAGAATTTATAAGTTATTTGAGCTGGAATGGGGTTTAAGGACTTCAAGCTCCCACTTTTTTTCATTTTATTCATGAATAATCTAAAGTATAAGGGCATTAAATTATTTTCTCAAGATTATGTAGCCATCAGATTCCATACTTAAGACTGGACTTTAGATATCCTTCCATTGTCCCTTTGATTGTATAATGTTTACATATTTTATGTAGTTTAAATTATTTACTGAACAAACTAAAAATTATCTAAGGTATTACTGTTTAGCACAAAGGGGGATCAAAAGAAAAGTGGATTTTAAAATATTTAAAATTGTTAATGATGCCCTGAGTTTCAAACAGACAATGTTTCAGAGGCTTGAAAAAGAATAAAAATAATTTTATTAGCATGTGGATTAGATTTTATAGCATCAAACTACATTGACAAAATTTGAAAGTGAATTAAAAGCTTAGGAGTATGCTCCTTATGGTCTAATCTCCAGAAATGAAATGCTATCTATTCCCAGCATCTTTCTTCATGCCTTACAGATGTTAATCATTTCTACATTTTTTACAGGTGAGGATTAAAGGACATTTAGGAAGGTGAGATGACTGTAACTGAATTACAACATATAAATTAACAGGAATGTGGAAATGTAAGTCAGGATACACACCATTCATACAGTGTGAGAAATATGACAATCCTGCTGTACACTAGTGATTTGGAAACCAGTTCCTGCCTTGCCCAGGAAGGTCTGGTGGGCAGAGTGTTGCTGCCCTAATTCAGTCCTCAGACCTGTATTTTGGGTTTAGCAAAAAGTGGAGGCTGCTGTCAGTAACGGACCCAGGGAAAAATGGTGAGGTGAATCAAGTGACGACAATCTCTGGAGTTCTCTGATTATTACACAGGAGCTTTAATGAAAATTATTTGAGCTCTAGGATCAGGTCCAGACAGATAGGAGTCACCATCCCAGTAGGGTGTGGCTTGATAGCAGTTAGGAGTTCTGGCTCTGCCTTCAAACTGCAGGCCTGGGGTTAAATCCTGGCTCTATCTACCTCTTTCTAGTTACATAGAACTTGGCAAATCATTTAAAACATCTGTGCCTCAACTTTCTCATCTGATTTAAAATAATAATACCTACCTACTATGTTTGTTATGATGGCTAAGTAAAGTAATAGCTATATTATCTTATTATCTCTCTATCATTATATCTATCTATCTATGTATATCATTGCTGAGATTAATGTCTGCTACAAAATAAGCATCCAGTGTGTATTATCACATTTCCTATCACATCTCCATTTTTTCCAGAAACCTCAAAGAAGTCAAAGTTTATATGATACTGGAATTGTAAAGGACCTCTCCCAGACAAGGTGGGCTAGGTAAATTCTGCTGAGGTATCTATTTAAATAGAGTTTTTCACAGATATAATAGAAAGCTGTTCTTTTCTTTTTTCTTTTTCTTTTTTTTTTTTTTTGAAAGCAGGATTTATTGAAAGGACAGAAAACTTCACAGTGGGAGGGGAGCCAAAGGGGTTGCCAAAAGCTGTTGTTTTCAAAGATTCTTTTTAATCTTCCCTAAAATATAAGACAGAACTGTATCTATATCAGATATTTAATCAGAAAAACTGACTTGTGCAAAAGTTTCCACTTGACTGATTAGCACAGTGTTGTGATTTAGTGAACTTCTCCACCTGGACCACAAAGGGGTTGGAGGTAGTCAGCATTCTCATTGGGCTAGCTGTTAAGTCATTGACTGCAGTGTCCAAATTGACCTCTGGGAGCCAGACCTCAAAGCATGGTGATGTGATATATCTTCTGCTGTTTTTCATTAATAAAATGGTTTAATGTTTGAAACAGAATCATCTTGAGAAAGGCTATTCTAGTTGGAACTTTGTGCTTAGGACAAAGAAGTGGACATGGTAGATACAAATAAATTGGTTTTAATCAGTAAGGCACGAATTGACTTTGATTAATGTAAGCAAACTGGTTTTGATAATCATAATGTGCTTAAAAGAAGGCAGAAAGGTATATATTCATTTACCCATATTCACATTTAGTTATGCTAAATGAGCAAGCATTTTCAATAACAGGATGCTATAAGTGTAAAAACAAAGTTCCATAAGGCATTTTATGTTTAAATGATTAGTTGTTTTAGCTTAATAAACATTGAAGACAAGGCAAAGCTTCTACCTACCTACTGCTGTAAAATGACGGCAATCAATTACTGGAAAGTAGATGGGGTCATCTGCAAAGGGGCTAGAAAAGATCAATATGGTCTCCTAGCAACAGACTTGCATGCTGCGAGATCTTGCAGCCATCAGGGACCCTTCAATCTGTGATCTGACCCAGTAAGCCACAGCAGGGCACTCTGCATTTCTTTAATGATAACTTGGGGTACATATTTCCCAAAGGCAAAGGTGTTCATACTTATCAAATAAATATGAGGAGGAATGAGCAACTAATGCACAATAGAGAGCTAATTAAATTATATCTGTGGTAAAAGATATTTGATTTGTCCTAGATAGCACCATACACTAAAATCTGAGGTACAAAGAAAATCATATGCTATTACTTAGCAAATTAAAATCACAGAAATTAACATAATATGAGAATTTTCAGGCTCTGGAGTCTGATAATGTTTATTTTTGTTTGCTATCTAATCATAATTGATTTTTTATATGATGATCAAAGCGATTTTCTCGATAGAAAATGCCAAGTAATTTTGGCCTTAGCACAAATTAATTTTTAATTATGTGTTTTAAATTATCAACTCAGGAGGCACATGTGCAGTTTGTTACATGGACGGACATATTGCTTGATGATGTTGCTTGACTACCTACTGAACCCATCACCCAAATGGTGAACATGGTACCCAATAGGTAGTTTTTCAACTTTTGTTCTCCTCCATTTCTCCTCCCTTTAGGAGTCCCCAGTGTCTGTTGTTCTCATCTTCATGTTCACATGTACTCAGTGTTTAACTCCCACATATAAGTGAGAACATGTCGCATTTGGTTTTCTGTAACTGCATCGATTTGCTTGCAATAACAGCCTCCAGTTGCATCCATGTTGTTGCAAATGACATAATTTCATTCTTTCCTATGGCTGCCTAGTATTTCATGATACACGTGTACCACGTTTTCTTTATTCAGTCTGCTGTAAATAGGCACCCAGGTTGGTTCCATGTTTTTGTGAATAATACTGCAATAAACATATGAATGCAGACGTCTTTTTGGTAGAATGGTTTGTGTTCTTTTGAAAATATACCCAGTGATGAGATTGTTGGGTTGAGTGGCAATTTCATTTTTAGTTCTTTGAGAAATCTCCAAACTTTTCTCCACAGGAGCTGAACTAATTTTCATTCCTACCAGCAGAGTATGAATGTTCTCTTTCTTCTACAACCACAACCCTTCCAATATCTTTTTTCTTTGACATTATTAATAGCCATCTTGACTGATGTGAGACGGCATCTCATTGTGGTTTTTATTTGCATTTCTCTGACTACCGCTGTTGAGCATTTTGTTCACATTTGTTAGTCACACATATGTCTTCTTTTGAGAATGTCCTTTGCCCACTTTTATTATAGAGATGTGGAGTACAAGTAAGAATTAACTACAAAAATAGGCTACATGCAGGTGATGCTAGGGCTTCCACTGGCCCTCACTCCCCCTGGTAGCAGACCAGATACCCTTTGTGTTGCCATGTGCTCCCCACCCTCCCTCCCTCTCCTAGCAGCATACCAGGACTACTGATCCCTCCCTTGTGCTCATGTGACTATTGTTCAGGATTCTCTTATGAGTGAGAACACTCAATATTCAGTTGTTTGTTTCTGTGTTAGATCACTTAGTATGATGGTCTCTAACTCCATACAATTTGTTGCAAGGCCCATGATTCTGTTTTTCTTTATGGCCACGTAATACTCCATCATGTATGTATATCTCATTTTCTTTATATAATGTGGGTTCCATGTTTTTCCTAGTGTGAATAGTGCAGCAATAAACATGCATGTGTAGGTATCTTTTTTGTAGAATGATTTATGTTCCTTCGGGTATATTCCCGGGAGAGGGATTGCTGGATCATATAGAAAGTCAATTTTTAGTTCTTTCAGGAATCACCACACTGCTTTCCATAGAGGTTGAACTAGCTTACACTCCCACCAACAGTGTAGAGGTTTTCCCTTTTCTTGGCACCTACACCAGCATCTGCTGTTTTTTGACTTAGTAATGACAGCCATCAGCATTTCTCTGATAATTATGAGGCTGCTTGTATGTCCTATTTTGAGAAATGTCTGTTCATGTCCTTTGCCCAATTTTTAATAGGATTGTTTGTTTTTTCCTTTCACTTAATTTGAATTCCTCATAGATCCTGGTTGTTAGACCTCTGTCAGATGCATAATTTGAAAATATTTTTCCCCATTCTGTGGGTTGTCTTTTTATTCTCTTGATGTTCTCTTCTGCTGTGCAAAAACTTTTCAGTTTGATAAGGTCCCATTGCCTATCTTAGTTTTTATGGCATTCGCTTTTGTGGACTTTGTCAAGAATTCATTGCCTATTTTGATGTGCATAAGTGTGTTTCCTATGTTTTCTTCTAAAATTCTTATAGTTTAAGATTTTAAATTTACTCATTTATTTAGAGTTGATTTTTGTATATAGTGACAGAAAGGGGTCCAGTTTCTTCTGCGTGTAATCAGCCAGTTTTTCCAGCATCATTTGGTAAATATGGCCTCCTTTCTCCAGTGATTGTTATTGGTGGCTTTGTCAAAGATATGTTAGCTGAGAGACTGGGTTTCTCCTTCTTTCCTGTTCCATTGGTCTATATGCCTATTCTTGTACCAACAGTTACCAATTCTTGTAACTGTTTTAGTTACCGCAGCCTTGTAATAAAGCTGAAAGTCAGCAAGTGTGATACCTCCTGCTTTGTTCCTTTGGCTGAAGATTGTTTAGGCTATTCGTGCTCTTTTTTGTTACCGTATGAATTTCCGTATCATCTTTTCCAGGTCTGAGAAGAATGATGTTGGTAATTGGATGGGTATTGCATTGACTCTGTAGATTGCCTTGGGTAGGATGGACATCTTGACAATATTGATTATTCCAATCCATGAGCAAAGAATGCTTTTCATTTGTTTATGTCATCCTTGATTTCTTTGAGCAGTGTTTCATAGTTTTCACTGTAAAAGTCTTTCATTTCTCTGAGTAGGTGGATGTCAAGGTATTTCATTTTTGTGTGTGTGGCTATTGTGAATGGAATTGTGGGTTTTATTTGGTTCTCTGCCTGCTTGTTGCTGGTGTAAAGAAACGCAACTCTCTTTGCACTTTGATTTGGTACCCCAAAATGTTACAAAGTCATTTATCAGTGTGAGCAGGCTTTTGATGGACTCTTTTGGGTTTTCAAGGTACAGAATCAAATTGTCTCCAAAAAGGAATACCTTAACTTCCTCTTTTCCAATTGGATACCCCTGATTTCCTTCTCATGCCTGATTGCTCTGATTAGGACTTCTAGCACTTGAACAGGAGGGGTGAGACTGGCATCATTGTCTTGTGCCCATTCTTAGAGGAAATGCTTCCAACTTTTGCCCATTGAGCAAACTGTTGGCTGTGGCTCAAATAGACGGCTCTTATTGTTTTAAGGCATGTTCCTTCTATACCTAGGTGCTCAAGGATTTTAATCAAGAAGGAATGCTGGATTTTGTCAAATGCTTTTCTGCATCTAATGACATAATCATGTGGTTCTTGGTTTTACATCTGTTAATGTACTGAATTACATGTATGGCCTTGTGAATGTTGAACCAGCCCTGCATCCCAGGGATGATGTCCACCTGGTCATGGTGAATGATCCTTGAAATGTGTTGTTGGATCCAATCTGCTAAAATCTTGTTGAGAATTGTTGGATCTGTGTTCATCAAGGAGATTGGCCTTTAATTCTCTTTCTTTGTTGAGTTTTTGCCAGGTTTTAGTATCAATATGATGTTAGCTTCATAAAGTGAATAGGGGAGAAAACCATCATTCTCAATTGCCTGGATTACTGTCAATAAGATTGGTATCAGCTTCTCCTTGTATGTCTTGTAGAATACAGCTGGGAAGCCATCTGGTCTAGGGCTTTTTTTAGTGGGGAGATTTCTTACGACTGAGTCAATTCACTGGACTGTTACTGGTCTGTTTAGATTTCTAATTTCTTCTTGTTTCAATCTTGGGAGATTGTGTGAGGTCGGAATGTTCTCCATTTTCTTTAGGGTTTCAAGTTTATTTGCATGCAGGTTTTTGTAGTAATCTCTGATAATCTTTTGAATTTCTTTGGGGTCAGTTTTGGCTTCTCCTTTTGCATTTCTAATTGTGTTTATTTGAACGTTCTCTCTCTTTTTCAGTTGATCTAGCCAAGAATCCCTTTGTCCACTTTTTAATGAGGTTATTTGTGTTATTCTTTTTGCTTTGCTTAAGTTCCTTACTTAAGCCCTTTATCAGATACATAGTTTACAAATATCTTCTCCCATTCTGTAGGTTTTCTATTTACTCTGTTGACAGTTTTTTAAAACAAATTTTTTTTTCTGTGCATAAGCTCGTTGATTTAATTAAGTCCTACTTGTCAATTTTTGTTTTTTCTGCATTTGGTTTTGAGAACTTAGTCATGAATTCATTGCTTAGACCAGTGTCAAGAAGAAAGTTTCCCAGTTTTCCTTCTAGGATTTTTATAGTTTGAGGTCTTATATTTAAGTTTTAAAACCATCTGAAGTCAATTTTTGCATATGGCAAGAGATGGGGGTCCAGTTTCGTTCTTTCTCATATGTTTAGCCAACTCTCCAAGCACCATTTACTGAATATGGTGTCCTTTGTCCAATATTTATTTTGGTCAAGTTTGTCAAAAATCAGTTGATTGTAGATTTATTTCTAAGTTCTTAATTTTGTCCTATTGGTCTATATGCCTATTTTTTTTTGCCAGTACCATGCTATTTTGGTTACTGTAGCTTTATAGTAAAGTTTGAAGTTGGTAATGTGATGCCTCTAGCTATCTTTGTTCCTTTTGTTTAGGGTTGCTATGCCTATTTGGACTTTTTTGTTTGTTTCATATACTTTTTATAATTTTTAAAAAATTTTGTGAAAAATCGCACTGGTGATTTAATAGGGATTGTCTTGAAACTGTAGATTGTTTTGGGTAGTGTGAACATTTTAACTACACAAATTCTTTTAATCCATTATCATGGAATTTTTTTTCTGTTTGTTTGTGTCATGTTTGATTTCTTTCAGGAGTATTTTTTAGTTCTCATTGCAGAGAACTTTCACCTTCTTGGTTAGATTTATTTCCAGTTATTTAATCTTTTTGTGGCTATTGTAAATGGGATTGCATTCTTGATTTGGTTCTCAGCTTGAATGTTTTTGGGGTATAGAAATGCAACTAATTTTTGAGCATTTATTTTGTATCCTGAAATGTTATTGAAGTCACTTACCAGATCTAGAAGTCTTTTTGTGGAATCTTTAGAGTCTTTAGTATTTTTTAGATATATAATCATATTTTCTGAGAGCACATCCACTTATTTCTGGCATAGGACACAAAAAATGGATGTCTCAAAATTTCAAGTTCCTGTAATAATCAAAATAATACAAAAGAAAGCTGTAAGTAGGAGTGGTTGTGTTTTTACACTTTCTGCCAATTTTGTTTTACTTCAGAGAAAAGATTAGAGAAAAGCAATAAGAGTTGGAGCCAAATGTCCTTCAATCTTGTGAACAGGCTGTTGCTCACATGATATCATTTGATAGGCCCTGTTGGAAGACCTCAGGCTCCCAAATCTTTCTGTAACCATTATAGTCTTATTATTAGAACTTCATTACTTTAGGATAAAAATTATGATTCTTGAAACTCGTTTTTAGCACATACATTTTTCTAGAAGGAATGACAAAAATTAAGCCATAATTATCTATTACTAGAACATAAAAATTAGTCTACCAGACATTAGCTAGCCTGTCACCTATGGAGATACTGAAAACAACAGGAGAAACAAGTTGAAATGAGATTAGAGTCAGAGAAAAGAGTAAAAGAAGTATAATAATTTTTTTTTTAATGGAAAGACTCTTTTCTATCACTGAAGAGGAGGCCCCTGAGAATCCTAGGTGGGCCCAAATGCTATAAGCACATAGAAACATGTAAAGGAGGACATACTCATATATATAACTAAGGCTCAGAGAAGTTAAACAACTTTCTTAGGATTGCAGAGACAATAAGTGACAGAAGAGAACTAGAATTTAGGTCATCTTTCTATTATAAAAAACAAAGGACTATGCTCTTTCTTTTGCTGGTCTTATTTTGCCTGGTTTTAGAAAGTGGGGTGAGGAGTGCTGCTCACCGTGTGTGTGTGTGTATATATATATATATATATATTATATATATATATATATAGCTTAGCTCATATAATAGGCATGCAATACATAAAACAATGACAAGTTTTTTTAATTGTTATCTTTATCTTAGAGCATAAAGCCCATAAGACAGAAAGTGAAGAAGTGCTTGTTTTTCATGCTGTTATATTACCCATGCAATGGACTGTATAGCTGTGTCTTCCCCGATTCATACATTGAAATCCTCACCCACAAGGTGAGGTGGAGATGTTATTAGGAGGTGGGATCTTCAGGAGGTGATTAGGTCATGGACATGGAGCCCCCATAAATGGGGTTAGTGCTCTTGTAAAAGAGACTACAAAGAGATCCCTCACTCTTTCCACCATGTGAAGACAGTCAGAATGTGACTGACTATGATGAAGGAGATTCTTACCAGATACTAAATGTGCTGGTTCTTGATCTTGGACTTCCCAGCCTCCAGAACTGTGAGAAATTTTTTTTTGTTTATAAGTCACCTAGTCTATTATATTTTGTTAGAGTAGCCTAAAGAGTCTAAGACAATTGGAGGACTTATGAACAATATAGGTTGACCCCTGAATAACAAGGTTAGGGGCACTTACCCCTCTAGTAATTGAAAATTCACATATATCTTTTGTCTTTCAAAAAACTTAACTACAAATATCCAGCTGATGACCAGAAACCTTACCAATAACATAGTTGAATGACATGTTTTGTAGTAATATGTAGTATACAATGTATTGTTATAATAAACTAGGCTAGAATAAAGGAAAATGTTACAAAGAAAATCATAAGGAAGAGAAAATATATTTAACATTTGTTAAATGGAAGTGGATAATCATAAAGGTCTTCATCCTTGCTATCTTCACATTGAATAGGCTGAGGAAAAGGAGGAAGAGAAGGATTGGTCTTATGGTCTTGGAGGTGGCAGAGGCAGAAAAAAAAATCCATGTATAAGTGGACCTATTCAGTTCCAACCAATCATATTCAAGGGCCAACTATATATTGTTTATGTATATATATATGATTCTATGTTTTTATTATTTATCATAAGACTTTAGATATAAAATCACATATACACAATATATTTTTAGCAATAATTATATAAAAATTATTATACACCCACACATACATGTATAGGATTTCTAACCAATAAGTGAATATGTGAGTGTATGAATTGTCCTTAGTGTTGTGCAGGATATCATGGAGAATACAAGAAATGTACAAGATGATTGCTCTCTAGTTATTTGCAAACTAGATTGTGAGACAAAATAACATACATAAATTCAGAGAGGGATCATCGTAAGCGGAAATCCAAAACAGGACTCCTAAGAATAGAAAACATTGATCTAGGTGTTGAAGAATAGTAAACATTTGATTGGACAATGATAAGAACTAAAGAAATATTCAGTACAATTCAGTACATTGATGGGATATATAGAAAACCAGTCATGGGATAACAAAAGTCAGAGAATAAGTAGAAGAGAAATGGCTTAAATCTACAGTGTGAAGTTGTGTATGGAGGGTATTAAGAAATGAAGCAAAATTTTTTGCACAGCCAGAAATGTTAGACAGTCTCAGAAAAATGAAATTTAAGGTTTTGAGTTTGTGAGAATAGCAAAAACTGGCGAAGCATTGACAATGATAGGAATCATCAGTTACAAATACACTAGGAAATAAGCCATAGCAAAGATGGTTCTTGTTTTCCTGTAAGTTTGTGTCATCACTTGATATCAAAACAATCGTTTTCAAGAAAAAAAAAGGACTATGGGAAAGAGTAATTACACATTTGGGAACATAATAGTTGCCTTTACTTTTTTCTCTACCCTTACATTGATTTCCAAATGGAGTTGGCAAATGCAAATTACAAGCATACCGGGGCATTTCATAAACATCCTACACACTTCCAGGGAAGCTCAAAGCCAAATTCAGTGCCAAAAGTCTGGCAAATAAAATGTGAAACCACCTCTTAGAACAGTTAACAGTCCAAAACTTATCTCTACCCCCTACTCTGTGGATGCTTACCCTAAAGTTAAAGGAAGTCAGGCCATGTCTCGGTGTTTGATCTGGCCCACCCTAGGCAGTTGGGACCCAGGCTTACACACTCTAAGTCCCACAAGAGGGAGGATGTACAGCGAATTAGGAAATGCTTTTGATGGGATCAACAATGAACCCACACCAGGTCCTCCTAACTCAGGGAAGGGCAGACATATCACTAACTCTTACTGACTGTGTTCAGGGATGAGAAGCATTGTTTGGAAAGACAAAGGTATCTACAAATGTTGTAGAATAATAGAACTTATTCAGTTTTACCCTCAGCAATAAACAGCTTTATTTGTTTTGCTCTAGTTTCTCGGCTTAGAAATGGAGTTAATATAAAATAAATAGTAATAAAACTGAATGCATATTTTGGGGATTAGCTGATCTGTTATTGTCAATATGCTTAAAATATTTAACTATTACTCGAGGAGCAGACAAGAAATTAGGAAAAATAACATTGCCTTTCTCCAGGGGGTGTTCTGTATTATGAAGAGAATTTTAAAGATGTTGAAATTCAACAAATAATTTATCCATTAATATCTAATTTGATTAAAGCTCTAATGTCATTCAATGCAGGGACAGGAGAGAAAACAATAGAAAGCGCTATTTTAATGTGATACGAGGTAAGCACATGCAGGAGATATGACTGGGCCTAAGTGTGCATTTTGTTTAACCATTGAGGGTTTCATAAATTTACGATTCATCTTGCTTTACTGCAGTAAAGGACCCATACCATGTTATTTTTCCCAAGGAGAAAATACTCATTTCTCACTTACTTATCATCAACAAATAATTATTGAGCAATAGGCACTGTATGAGTTTGAGGATGTTGCATAACTTGGCATGTTTTAGGAGTTTCTGCTGATTCCCATTAGGTGAAATTCTGCAGAAGTGAGTGACCTTGTGGGAAGATATGATAACAGACATTTTAGTTCCTGAAACCCTGTCCAGATTTTCTCCCCGGCCTCTGCCCTGACGTAGATGACTATACCTCTCCCTATTGCCATGAACATTTTATATTTGGTGAAACATTTCTTATTATCTTTATTAACAAAATTACCAGCACTATATCAATGATAGAAAAAGAGATGGCTATTTTGTTGGTAAAGAGAAAGTGAGAGAGTAGCTGGAAAGATAAGAATATCCAAAGTATATAAGATAAGGACAGCAAAAATACATCTGAATGAACAAAAGGCAAAAGTAATTGTGATATAACAACCAGAGTAGCTCATACTAAAAGCATGAGTGAGACAGAGAGAGAGAGAGAGAGAGAGAGAGAGAGCAAGGAGAGAGAAATAGAAATGTTCTCACTCATAAGGTGATCTTGAACAATTATAATGCTATAAGAAAGCGATTGGCAGTAGTGGAAAACTGTCAGGGGAGGGGGGTTGGGACTGGCAGTTGAGGGGAACTGCTAGGGGAGGGAGAGGCATACCTCATCAACAAGGGTACCTGCATGATTAATGTTTGTATACCTAACCCTGAATTGTACCCCACATATTTATAATAAATAAATAAATTTTTTAAAAAACAACACTAAATATCAACACAGATGTAATTAGCATATTTTACAATCTCTCCCCAGCAACAGCCTTTCATTGGTCATCCCGTTTCCATGTAATTCCATAAAATCCAGGTCTGCTTTATGCCTGAACACAGAGCTGCACCACCACCCTCATGAGATAAGCAGAAATAGCTCGAGGGGACAGCAATAAGACCAATTCCTTTTCCTAGTTAGGGCCTAATGATCTTCCCTAAGGGTCTACCTTATCAAATATATCCAGACAGAATAATCTCTTCCCACCAATTAAGCTCTCATTTTTTGAAATAAGATCAATAAAACATTGCTGACATTCTGGTTGCCTCAAATAAGAGTATGAGGATGTGTAAACTCAATCCTAGATTGCAGAGACGCATCTGGAGAGAATGTCTTGAGGCAAAATCTCCCAGGACCTCCCAGAGAATCAAATTCAATGTCAGTCGGGACTTGATAGAACTGTCTCCATTAGGGTTTAAAAACATATTAAAGGGAGATTTCTATTGTTAAGTTGCTGATTTACCTGTAAGAGGATCATATGGCATAAAATCAAGAATGACAACTATACAAGTTATAAAAGAAACAATTCTAATGTCACACTAGGTTGTAAAACTTCACCAAAAACAAAAACAAAATACTGTCATTCAATGGCAAATTGAAAGATTATTCAGGATTCAGCACACTTGTTATCCATTCCACATGTGAAAATGCCAGCACTGCTTTAGCTTCTGTAAGGTGCACTGCCTCTGATATTTTGAGTGAAATTTTACTGCCTGGCATGTATCTATACTCTTTTCTCTTTGTTTATCCACTCTCTTAAGACTGCAATGTCCACAGAAGAAGTTTAAGCCAAAAACATGTCTTAAAGCAAGTAAGCAATGTTAAGCAAAATCTAACATTTCCTTGTATTGTGATGCATGATTTCTCCTTGTATACTGAGTGTCCTTGAATTTATGTAAAGTAACACATTCCTCTTAGTACTGTATCTCTCTGGAGATATACGCTGTTATAGTATTTGCTGAATTTATAAAGAAAAAAAATGTCCAGAGCAGGAAAACGTTCTCACGCTCCTCTCTTAGTAGAACATCTGGAAAGGGAATTAGGATAGTGTCATGATAGTGTAAAAAATGTGTATTGCAGCAAGTCTGTGTGTTGTCAAAGTCTCTCAAAAATACATCTTCCCACAAAATTCTATGCCACTGCAGTCTTAGGATCTGAACATCACTGTTCAGAAGGCAGGATGTTATTTTTCATTATTGTGGTTCAGAGACAATAAAATATGTCATTTTCTCCATTCCTAGGAAATGACAACAGGGACACAGCCTCAAAGTAGTTTCACTTTGCTTTGAATGTAGCTTGGTTTCTACTTCTCATGGGAAACAATGATAGGAGGCAGCTGTAGGAAGGTTACGTTGGCCTCAATTTTCAATAAGTGGACAGCTGTAAAAGATTCAGGAGTCACGGAGGTTGCAGCTATTCCTAAGATATACATGTGGAACTGATTTTAATCCTCACTTCTTCTATCTGGGTCACAGTTTTGTGGGTTTCTATTAGTCCAGTAAACATTGGTTGAACATTTACTATGCTCCAAGCATGGCACTAGCTACTGGGAGTATGAAGATGAATATTAACTTAGGGACCTGCCCTCACAGAGTTAATAGGAGCCACAGTTGCATTCACTCATAAATTCATGACAGCATGGTAAAAGGTGGGGAAAAGCAAGCCCAAGCCCCAGTAGAAGGGTGCATAGGTCTGGATGGAGGTTCCAAGCAGGAGGCTGTCTCCTCCTGTGTAAGAAGCACTGTGGGAAAGGCTGAAGTTGGCTGTTAGGATCTATAATCATTCTTCAGAAGGAGAATACTCCTTCCTACACTTAGCATTTACTGAGTAGCTACCATGTGTTCTGGGAAAGAAAATAAAATTTTCATCTGAGGAATATGAGCTCTTTTAAATGATCAGGCCGAGAGAGGCATTTCAAATATGACAGCAGTCATGTCTCATTACCCTCTTTGAGCTAATTACCTCTTGAAACCACTTGTTATGTGTGAGCTCTAGACTAACTGATGCCAGGTAGCCATAAAATGCCATATGCTTGTCACAAAAACACCTATCCTATAGTTCAGCAATTTATAGTCATTCACTAATCAAGGTTATTTTTGTTAGCTAATGAGAATTCCTGTCAAATAACTTTGCATCAGCCTACTCCTTGTTCTCTTTGCCTTTAAAAACCTGCTCGTGACAACAGTTGAAAGGAGCAAATTGGAAGTGTGTCTCAGGCAGCTGTCCTCATTTTAACTCAAGTAAACTCTAAAATTTTATTTTGTGCCTCAGATTCGTCCTTTAGGTCAACAGTTCTAATTGTCTCAAGGTCTAATTATGAAGAAAGGCAAAATATTAGAACACAATAAGATTATGGTCTGAATGTTTGTGCCCCATTTTCAGGCCCAAACCCAAAATGCTTAGATTAAAATCCTAACCCCCAAGGTGATGATATCAGAAGATGGGGGCCCATGGGAAGTGATTAGGTTATGAGGACAGAGCTTTTATTATTGAGATTAGTGCTCTAATTAAAAGAGGTCACACAGGTAGAAGGCACAGTCTATGTCAACTAGAAAGAGGGCTTCACTAGACCCTGAAGCTGCCAATATCTTGATCTTGAATTTTCCAGCCATTATAAATGTGAGACATAAATTTCTGTCATTTATAAGCAACTCAGTTTATGGATTTATTTTTAGTAGTTTGAGCAAACTAAGACAATGGTTTAGTGTGAACTCCAAGAAGGGATCAAGAAAGCTCCATCAAGAGCTTTTTTTGGTAAAATCCAGTAACTTAATAAGATTATTAAATTCTCTAAGAAGAGGCACTCATTTATTTAACAATACTTATTAAGTGTCTATTATGTTGCATACTTTCTAGGCACTGTGAATAAAGTACAGAGAAATATAGACAAGATCCTTGTGTGTGTCCTCGGGAATTTTACAATCCAATGTAGAGAGACAGGTAATAAAAAAGCTAAAAATTTGAATTGTTTCAACTGAGATAAAACACTGAAAGAAATATATTATAGGAGGTAACCAAAGAGATGTCAACTGTTCAGACAGAATTGTAAGGAAAGGACCATCTAAAGATTTGACCATGAGATGTTTGGTATTTACTCTTCAAATCAGCAAAGTAATATCCAAAAAGGTTTCCTCTGGATAGTTGTCAGTTTTACTTATAATTTATGCCCTGAAGGATTAATACAAATGCATAATTTGAAAATGTCTTTATGGTACCACGGAATGATGTTCTTCATAATACTTCTGGAGATTGTAATATTTATAAAACTATTTGAGACACATGATGATGAACTACAGAGGCTTCTGGCCCCTCCTCTCAAATGGATTTTAGAATATGACCTGCAAGAAATTAGAAAGGAAGGTAGATTGTAAAATCAATTTGAGAAAGTAACATAAAAAGAGTAAGAAACCTTTGGGAAGACGGAAAGTGTTGGACCTTAGAGTGTGCATATGTTGAGGGGTGATTGTTAGGGAAGTGTGGACCAGAAGCCTGTAGTGTAGCTGCCTAGCTAGGTTGGAAGAAAGCCTTCTCTCTACAGCCATATCTCTTGTCCATGTACCTTGAATAAATTACTGTCTGCCCTATTACTCCTGTGAATCTGGAAAGAATGACACAGGCCAATAATGGTCTAATGGTAATATCAGCACAGCCCAAGTGTTGGGTGAGACATTTATTACAGTAACCACAGGTTGATCAACAGGGCCTGGAAATTCACAGGCCTCCACATCCACTGAGCTAAATAATAACAAAGAAGTGTGATGACTTGTCAGGGAAGAGCAGTGCCTAGTATGAAGTAGTTGGTGATTTTTGGTTAAAATATGCCTGAGGTAAGGGTATAAGTAGTGGGTAACTTGGAATGCAACACTAGAGGCGCTTTGCCATGAGAGCACTTCCCTTAAAAATTTACCTCAAGTAGGACTAGCTAAAACTTAGACTTATTTTTTCTGCCTAAGAGGCCTTCAGAGTAATGACATTTGATAATCACATAAACCTCAAAGAGATGAGTCCGTATAAATAAGAATTAATTGAAAATATTGAGTATGAAAATACAGTTATGTCCCCATAATTAACTTTTTTGGTCAAGGATGATGGACTACAACTGTGGTCCCATACAATTATAATGGAGTTGAAAAATTTCTATTGCCTAGGGACATTGTAGTTACCATTGCATCATAGTGTAACACATTACTAATCAAACCTACTTTTTTGCCAGTCATATTAGAGTACAATACATACAATTATGCATATTACATAATACTTGATCATGATAATAAATGACTATGTTGCTCATTTATGTATTTACTATACTATACCATTATTTTAGGGTGTATTTCTTCTACTTTTAATACGTAGAAGCTTACTGTAAAACAGCCTCAGGAAGGTCTTTTAGGAGATATTCTAGAAGAGGAAATTACCATAGGACATGGCAGCTTCATGGGTGTTATTGCTCCAGTGAGACAAGATGTGGAGGTAGAAGGCAGTGACATTGATCATCCTGACCCTGTGTAGGCTTAAGCTGATAAATATGTTTGTGTCTTCATTTTTAACAAAAATGTTTCTAAAAAATTTAAATTTAAACATAGAAAAAAGCTTTTGAAATAGGATGTAAATAACAAATATTTTTTGTAGCTGTACCATGTGTTTTAAAATGTTATTACAAAAGAGTCAAAAAGTTACAAAAATAAAAGTTTGCAAACTAAAAAATTTGCAGCAAGCTAAGGTCAATTTATTTCTAAAGAAAAAAATCTTTATAAATCTATGTAGCCTAAGAGCGCAGTATTTATAAAGTCTACAGTAGTGTACAGTAATGTCTTGGGCCTTCACATTCACTCACCACTCACTTGCTGACTTACTCAGAGCAAGTTCTAGTCCTGCAAGCTTCATTCATGGTAAATATTTATATAGGTGTGCCATTTTTATCTTCTGTGCTGTGTTTTTACTGTATCTTTTCTATGTTTAGGTATGTTTAGATATACAAATACTAACACCATTGTGTTACAATTGCTTACAATATTCAGTACAGTTACATGCTGTACAGGTCGGAAGCTGAGGAGTAAATGGCTGTACCATATAGCCTAGGTTGTAGTAGTCTCTGCCTTCTGGATTTGTATAAATACACTCCATGATGTTTGCACAAAGGCAAAATCACCTAACGATGCATTTCTCAGAACATATGTAGTTAAGTGGTGCATAACTGTATAATTTTAACATAAAAATCTCAAAAGATGAGATGCATGTCTGGAAAACTCTACCTCCAAATACATTCATAAGATGAAGATTGCCTTCAGGAATTCTTTCAGAAGATAATAGGAGGAGATAAAGACAAAAGAAAGGAGACATAAAAGTAAGATGTATGGAGGTAAAAGTAGAAATATGAACATTTGTGTAATTGGAATTCCATAGGGAGAGAAATAAATGGAATAGGGAACTATTGGAAGAAATAATTACTGAGGATTTTTCAGAATTAAAGAAATGTCAATGATTAAAGGGGTTCATAAAAGTTTCAAACAAGTAGATTTGAAAAAAAAAAACCTAAATATATCACCATAAAATTTAAAAATAATAAAGACAAAGTTTTAGAAATTGTAAAACTCTTCCAGAGAGAACAAATAAATTGCCCAACAGAGAAATAACTGGATTATATTAGTTAGCTATTGCTTCATAAAGCTACATAACAAGCAGTCACAAAAATCTCAGTAGCATACAAAAACAAGTGTTTATCACTCATGCACCATCAGGTTGACTGGAGATTGGCTGATCTAAGTTGAACTCAGTGAGCTGACTCTATGTTAAGAAAGTAAGTTTGCTTCTCATTACTTGTTGACTTCTCAACTGCTGTGTATTTATTTCTTCTGAGGTCTAGGCTGAAGGGGCAGCAGCAATCATGGTAAGATCTTTTCCTGATGATGGCAGACATACAAAAAGGAAAATGGGAACCTTAGCTGTCTCCTGGGTTCCAATTGCAGATTGATGCTCTGTCATGTCCACCACATTCCACTGACTGGAGTCAGTCGTGTGGACAGGTCCAAATTCAAAGAACTCTAGAGTACACTGTGATTTTTGTGTAAGGAATAGCAAAGTTACATGCAAAAGACATAGAGAGGAAAGTGAAGAATTTGGGCCAGTATTTCACTTTATTACTGAGACTGTCACTAAACTTTTCAATAGAATCACCAGATATCAGATGACAACAGAAAATTATGGTCCATGTGATGATGGAAATGAACGCTAAGCCTAGAATTTTGTATCAGGCTAACCTATTTATTGACATATAAGTACAAACTGAAGATATCATCTGGAATAAAGAGTTTATGAAATTGAACATGCAAAATTCCTTTTGGAAAATAGTCTGTGAAGGAATATAGCAAGATAGTAAATAAATCCAGGGAAGTACAAAGAATATAGGGAACATAGAGTGAGATAATATATCAGTGAGTTTTATTAGTATCTAAATAAGTGAGAATCAAATATTAAAAAGTGCACCCATATTATCTATAATTAAGTCTATCCCAATGTTGAGAAATTGACTTTTCCTTGAAGAAAATGTTCCTTTTTTTTTTTTTTCTTTTTTTTTGAGTTGGAGTCTCACTCTGTCGCCCAAACTGGAGTGCAGTGGCCGCTCCTGGCCACCGCAGCCTCGACCTGCTGGGCTCCGGCGATCCTTCCGCCTCAGCCTTCCAAGTAGCTGGAACTACAGGCGCGCGCTACCACGCCCGGCTAATTTTTTGATTTTATTGTAGAGATGAGGTCTCGCTTGCCCAGGCGGGTCTCAAACCCGCGGGCTCAGGCAATCCACTCACCTCAGCCTCCCAAAGGCACGGGATTACAGGCTGAGCCACCGAGCCCAGCTGAAGTGGGGTCTTATACCCTTGTTTAGTAAAGGAGGGGGTCGTGTTGAGCGATTACACCTTCTCTTTGGAATCTTACAAGGTTGTACTCAGCAAAATCAGATTTTTCAAAGAACAAACGGTTTTTAGGAAATGCAAGGCAGCGGGGTCTGCAAGCCGGGTTGTAAACGTCAACTTCAAAAGAGGGGTTTTGGATAAGTCTGTGAATTAGTTACTCTTTTGCATTTCCATGAGAGCCATCAGTCTCTGGCCATTTGGGCTTTTCAAACAAGACCTGCCTGGCGCCTGGTGGATCTTTAAAGCCTGCAGC
>CAUYQG010294339.1:0-12484 GCA_963574415.1 Tarsius wallacei | reverse complement strand
TAATGCAGTAGCATGCTCACAGCTACCACAGCTTTGACCTGCTAGGTTCACAGTAAATGCTGAGTAAATCTTAGCTATCATGATTGATATATCCCAAGGCTAGCCAGAGAATAAACATAGCACACAGAGTTTGGGGCAGCTGTGACTTGACATTGGCACCAGTTGAGAGAAGACCCATGGCAGCTCTAGTCAAGGCCCTCCCAACCTGTACTAAAACAATTTATATATGATTTGCCAGTGACATCCAAGGACCTTCTTTCTTCCCCTGATACTTTGCACCATCATCCAGACCATTCAGTGGGTCCTAGATGCCCCATCCTCCCCCCTTTACAGGAGCTTGTCTGAGCCAATGCATCCCAAGGAAGGTGATATCATTTTAGCAGCTGGGACACAAGCTTTGGAGTGGTGGGCCTGGATTTACATCCCAGCTCTACTACTTTCTCACAAGTGAGCTGGGACAGATGCATTAACCTCCTTAAGCCCTAGGTTTCCTTTTCTGCAAAATAGGAATGATGATAGTACCTATAATACTGGGGTTAAAATGAGGATGAAATGAGACAACACATCTAAAGGCACAGAGAGAGTAAGTGCTCAGTGGCAAATGATTCATTGTCTTTAAGGGAAGGAAGTCTCAGTCATGTGATACTAAGCTCCCTGTGTGTACTGCAGGTACATTGAAAAGTCCGCAGAGGAGCTAGATGAAGAAGTAGAGTATGACATGGACGAGGAGGACTACATCTGGCTGGATATCATGAATGAGCGTCGGAAGACAGAGGGTGTGAGTCCCATCCCACAGGAGATCTTTGAGTACCTAATGGACCGGCTGGAGAAGGAATCCTACTTCGAGAGCCACAATAAAGGCGACCCCAATGCTCTAGTGGATGAGGATGCTGTTTGCTGTATCTGTAATGATGGTGAGTGCCAGAACAGCAACGTCATCCTCTTCTGTGACATGTGCAACCTGGCTGTGCACCAGGAGTGCTACGGTGTCCCCTATATCCCTGAGGGCCAGTGGTTGTGCCGCCGTTGTCTACAATCACCTTCCCGCGCTGTAGACTGTGCCCTGTGCCCCAACAAGGGTGGTGCCTTTAAGCAGACAGATGATGGGCGCTGGGCCCACGTGGTGTGTGCCTTGTGGATCCCTGAGGTTTGCTTTGCCAATACGGTCTTCCTAGAGCCTATTGACAGCATTGAGCACATCCCACCAGCTCGCTGGAAACTCACCTGCTACATTTGCAAACAGCGGGGCTCAGGGGCCTGCATCCAATGCCACAAGGCCAACTGCTACACAGCCTTTCATGTGACATGCGCCCAGCAGGCTGGCCTTTACATGAAGATGGAGCCCGTGCGAGAAACGGGTGCCAACGGTACCTCCTTCAGTGTCCGCAAGACAGCCTACTGCGACATCCACACACCCCCAGGTTCAGCGCGCCGCCTGCCTGCCCTGTCCCACAGTGAGGGTGAGGAGGATGAGGACGAGGAGGAGGATGAGGGTAAGGGCTGGAGCTCAGAGAAGGTCAAGAAGGCCAAGGCCAAGTCCCGCATCAAGATGAAGAAAGCACGGAAGATCCTGGCAGAGAAGCGGGCAGCAGCACCTGTAGTATCAGTGCCCTGCATCCCACCACACAGGTATGTGGGGAGCAGATGAACAGGCAGATGAGGGAAGAAGAAGCCCTCCTGGAGAGAACTGACAGCACCCTGAATAGAATGCCAGGGCTGGGTTACATTCTTCCTATCAGGAGCTGCACAGAAGTTTAAAAAATAACCAAAGATAAAGAGGTTATCTTTAGCAGGTCACCTGACTTTCACATTAGAAGCCAGAAATGTCAGCTTTTATTTGTTTGTTTATATATTTTTTGAGTTGGAGTCTCACTCTGTTGCCCAGGCTGGAGTGCAGTGGCACACTCATGGCCACTGCAGCCTCAACCCACTGAACTCAGGTAATACTTCTGCCTCAACCTTCCAAGTAGCTGGAACTACAGGCATGCGCCACCATGCCCAGCTAATTTATTTATTTATTTATGGTAGAAATGAGATCTCACCAAGTTGCCCAGGCTGGTCTCAAACTCAGTGGGCTCAGGCAGTCCTCTCACCTTGGCCTCCCAAAGTGCTGGGATTATAGGCATGAGCCACTGTGCCCGGTCTACCTTTATATTTTATTTATTTGTTTACTTATTTGAGTCAGAGTCTTATTCTGCCACCCAGGTTGGAGTGCAGTGGCACAATTATGGCTACCACAGCCTCGACCTACTGGGCTCAGGGGATCCTTCTGCTTCAGCCTCTCGAGCAGTTGAGACCACAGGTGTGTGCCACCACACCTGGTTAATTTTTTTTTTATTTATTGGAGAGACAAGCTCTTGCCATGTTGCCGAGGCTGGTCTCGAACCCGTGGCCTCAGGCAACATGGCAGGAGCTTGTCTCTCCAATACTCTTGCCTCTGCCTCCCCAAGTACTGGGATTACAGGCATAAGCCACCGTGTCCAGCTAGAGTTCATAAAATTTACAGTTGAAAAAGTAGAGTCAAGCTGGGCATGATGGCTCACACCTGTAATTCCAGCACTTTGGGAGGCAAAGGTGAGAGGACTGCCTGAGCCCACAGGTTCAAGACCAGCCTGGGCAACATAGTGAGACTTCGTCTCTACAATAAATCAAAAAAAATTACCTGGGCATGGTGGCATGTGCCTGTGGTTCTAACTTACTTGGAAGGCTGAGGTGGAAGGACTGCCTGAGCCCAGCAGGTCATGGATGTGGTGGCCATGAACGTGCCACTGCACTCCAGCCTAGGTGACAGAGTGAGACTCTGACTCAAAAAAAAAAAAAGAGGCCGGCACGGAGGATCGGCCTGTAATTCTAGCACGATGGTAGGCCAAGGCAAGTGGATAGCCTGAGCCCGCGGGTTTGAGACCAGCCTGGGCAACTTGGTAAGACCTCATCTCTACAATAAATAAAAAAAACTAGCCAGGCATGATAGCGCACACCTCTAGTTCCAGCTACTTGGAAGGCTGAGGCAGAAGGATTGCCAGAGCCCAGCTAGTTGACGCTGGGGTGGCCGTGAGCGTGCCACTGCACTCCAGCCTGGGCAACGGAGTGAGACTCCAACTCAAAAAGAAAAAAAAAGTAGAGTCACATATTGTCCAGTGTGGTGGCTCACACCTATAATCCCAGCACTTTGGGATGCCGAGATGGCAAGATCACTTGAGGCCTGGAGGTCGAGACCAGCCTGCGCAACCTAGTGAGATATAATATCTATGAAAGAAAAAATAAGAAAAGAAAGACAAAGAAAGTGATCTCTCAGCTTGACTTCCCACAGTACTGGGATTACAGGTGTGTGAGCCACTATACCCAGCCCCAACAGGTATCTTAAAACAGCTCTTCATTTGGATGATTTAGTTTGTTAAGTTAGGAGAACGAGGATGGAAGAGTCACCAGTCACCAATCAAAATGGAAAAGATCTGACTGTAAAGGGAAAAATAGAATGAAAAGAAGGAAAAGGGAGGCTCAAAAATTGTGGTTACTGTTGCCTATTTTGGGTGTGATCGCCAGTTATTTTTAACTCTCTTACAGTATTTGATTTACTATAGATTTCTGCTGTACAGTTTTATTTTACTTTAAAACCTTAAAGGCTCAGTCTGAGTGAGGACCCGATGGTCAGATAGTACTGTAGGCTGCTTTGACTAGAGCAGTCTTAAGGGCAGAACTCCCTAACTCCTTGGTGTACAGGGCTAGGGATCTGGCTTAGTGCTGGAGCTTGTGTTCCTATCTGCCGTGATGCCACTGATGGCACCACTCACTCTCCCTTGCTGTAAGCCCAGAGTCCCAGGCCTTTTGACAAGAGACATTTTCCCCCTTCATCCTCATTCAGGAACTTTCAGCCAGGGACCCTTGCTCTACTTAAGAGAATCAGGACCCAGTGGGTTTTTCTTTTTGTTCCCTGCCTCCCAGGCTCAGTAAAATCACCAACCGCCTAACCATCCAAAGGAAGAGCCAGTTCATGCAGAGGCTGCACAGCTACTGGACACTGAAGCGGCAGTCACGGAATGGAGTCCCATTGCTACGTCGCCTGCAGACACACCTGCAGTCTCAAAGGAACTGTGACCAAGTCGGGGTACTGTGTCCACTTCCCTGTGGGCTCTGGGAACTAGGGCCAGGGGGACGAGGACTGAGATTTGTGACTGTAGCTTCCTTTTTTAAACTAGCCTTCAAACCAATCTTAGCATGAAATACTCAGACTATTCACTCAGTGGAAAGATGTTGTTCCTATGTGTTCACTTATTAACTTAACAAACACATTTATTCTATGCCAGGCCCTGGGGACACATAGATAGCCAGTAACTTCCTGTGCTCCCTCCTTTGGCCTGACCTGCTCTTGACCCAAGTTTTCTGGGCTCTTTGCTCCCCTCCAGCCTTTCCTCTGACTCTCTGATCATCTCCTGATTTTACTTTTGCCTCTACAGAGAGATTCTGAGGATAAGAACTGGGCCCTCAAAGAACAGCTTAAGTCCTGGCAGCGGCTCCGACATGATCTGGAGCGAGCTCGGCTGCTGGTGGAGTTGATCCGCAAGCGGGAAAAACTCAAAAGGGAGACGGTGAGTGCTCCTGGGCCCGTCCTATTTTACAAAGGAGGAAATAGACCCAGGAGAGGAATAGTATATGTCCCCTGGCCAGGAAGCAACGGGGCCAGTGCTGGAGTCAAGTCTCCTGGTGCTCAGTGTGCTCTCAGGTCTACTGAGAGCAGAATGTCACAGGAGAGTTTGAATGGAATCCTCAATTATATGACATAGGTAGCTGGTGAGGCAGTTCAAGGAAGGGGAAGGCCAGAGTGGTTGGTGCAAGTTTCACTGGCTGGGGCCTTGTAGAAGGTAGACCTATATGAGGACACTCAGGTGTGGGAGTAGAAAGGAAGGCAAGTTCCCAAGCCAGATGGGACCCTCTCCTCAGATCTCTCTGCCACAGGACTTTTCCTGGGCATGGCTGATTGGGCCTTTTTGTATGCTAGATCAAGGTCCAACAGATCGCCATGGAGATGCAACTGACCCCTTTCCTCATCCTCCTCCGCAAAACTTTGGAGCAGCTCCAAGAGAAGGACACAGGCAACATCTTCAGCGAGCCGGTCCCTCTGTCTGAGGTAACCGAATTGGACGAAGTAAGAATCCCTTCCCCTCACTCCACCTTCTTTCTGTTTCTCTCCCGATTGGACCCCTGCTGCAGGTCTGGGCCAGGACTAGGTGGGAACCTTGAAAAGAGGGGCTGGTAGCTCTGGGGCAGGATGAACTGGAGCCACATGTATTATTTGGACTGTTTTATCCCTGTCATGCCCCAAGGGCTCAGAATAGAAGGCAATCTGTACTCCTTCCCCACAGGCAGGGACTGAATCTGCCAGATGAGTAATCCCAGGGCAGGAAGACACTTTCGGGGTGCTGAATCCTAGAATGGAGGCTTTAGAAGGCTTAGCACCTAAAGAACCAGCTCTGAAGTCCTAGGTCCAGACTGACAGACTCTTCTCTCCAAAAGGTATAAAATATTAGCTGGGCGTGGTAGCTCACGCCTATAATCCCAGCACTTTGGGAAGCTGAGGCGAGAGGACTGCCTGAGCCCATGGTTTCAAGACCAGTCTGGGCAACTTGGCGAGACCTTGTCTCTACAATGAATCAAAAAATTAGCCGGGCATGGTGGCGTGTGCCTGTGGTTCCTGCTACTTGGAAGTCTGAGGCAGAAGGATCACCTGAGCCCAGCAGGTGAAGGCTGCAGTGGCTGTGAGTGTGCCACTGGACTCCAAACTGGGTGATAGAGTGAGAGTCCAACTCAAAATAAATAAATAAGTAAATGAAAGGTATAAGATAAGCCTGAGGCAGCAGTCTCCTTATAAGTCTTACTGAAAAGTAAAAAGAGCTATAGGAATGCAAGGTGGTATATTTCCAGAGGACTTCCCAATCCATTTCTTACTGAAGCCTTATAGGTAGAATTGGCTGTATTTTCATCACCATTTTCCAGGAGAGGAAATATAGACCCAGAGAGGTTGAGACCTGCCATAGTCACACAGCTTGTGACTGGTAAAGTCAGGAGCAGAATCCAGCTTTCCTTCCCTGTGCTATATGCCTGCCTCTGACTATGGTGGGAGGAGGTTGCTGGAAGCATTTCAGAGGGGCTTGTTAGGAGCAGGGTTTGGGGGAATGAGGAGCATCTCTCCACTTAGACACACTGCCTGCTCTCCCAGGTACCTGACTACCTAGACCACATCAAAAAGCCCATGGACTTTTTCACCATGAAGCAGAACTTGGAGGCTTACCGCTACCTGAACTTTGATGATTTTGAGGAGGACTTCAACCTCATCGTCAGCAACTGCCTCAAGTATAACGCCAAGGACACCATCTTCTACCGGGCAGCAGTACGGCTCCGTGAGCAGGGTGGCGCTGTGCTCCGCCAGGCCCGGCGCCAGGCAGAAAAAATGGGCATTGACTTTGAGACGGGCATGCATATCCCCCACAGCCTGGCTGGAGATGAGGCCCCACTCCACACTGAAGATGGTGGGTGATATGTCACACACACACATAAGAGGCCAATGCCAGGGATGGACAGCTTTCCAAAAGTCCCCTCCTGGGAGCAGGCAGTGTAGGCAGAAAGGAGCTAGGCTGAGCAGTGGCAAGCTGTCCCCAGGAATGCTCCCCAAGAAGCCAGACTGGGTGAATGGATAGCAATGCCCGCCATCCCACATCTTGGTGCTGCTATTTTACAGCTGTTCCTGGTGAGAAGCCAAGGGGGGAAGAGTGGTTTTCTTGCTGCCTGCCCAGGTTTGAGGGGCCCAGAGGGTGGCCCTGAGTGTGACCTTTTTCCTTCAACCCTACCCCTAGCAGCAGAGGAAGAGCGGCTGGTCCTGTTGGAGAATCAGAAGCATCTTCCAGTAGAAGAGCAGCTAAAGTTGCTGCTGGAGCGGCTAGATGAGGTGAATGCCAGCAAGCAGAGTGTTGGTCGCTCACGACGCGCAAAGATGATCAAGAAAGAGATGACGGCACTACGGCGGAAGCTTGCTCACCAGCGGGAGACTGGACGGGATGGTCCTGAGCGGCATGGCCCCTCAAGCCGAGGCAGTCTGACACCCCACCCAGCAGCCTGTGACAAGGATGGGCAGACAGACAGTGCCGCAGAGGAGAGCAGCAGCCAGGAGACAAGCAAAGGTCTGACCCCCATAGCAAAGTGGACCCCAAAGCAAGTCAGACTTTGGCTCTGCAGCACATACATTCAGCCCCTGCCATCCCCCAGGCAGAGGTTCCTCCACCACAGCTAGCTGCATCTTCTCCCTCATTCCCCAGTCAGGGGCCTCTTAGTTGCCTCTCTGGCTATTTGTATGAGAATTAATGTTTCAGATTCTACACCTGCAAAATCATTTCCCCAACTCTTGCTGAAGTAATGGACCTATATACCCAGGGCATAACCTTGGATATCTACCCTTCTCACATCAGGCCCCTCACCAACTCTCCTTCTCTCTTTCTCTGCTCCAGGCCTGGGTCCCAACATGTCCTCAACCCCCGCACATGAGGTGGGCAGGAGAACCTCAGTTCTGTTCTCCAAAAAGAACCCGAAGACAGCTGGACCGCCCAAGAGGCCGGGCCGGCCCCCCAAAAACCGGGAGAGCCAGATGACCCCCAGCCACGGAGGCAGTCCTGTGGGGCCCCCCCAGCTCCCCATCATGGGCTCCCTGCGTCAGCGCAAGCGGGGTAGGAGCCCCCGGCCCAGCTCAAGCTCAGACAGCGACAGTGATAAGTCCACAGAAGACCCCCCAATGGGTGAGCCTCACCATCACCCAGCCCCCCAAGAGAGTGAGCAAAGCTGCCATTCTTTCCAGCATATTCCTAGCTATCCCTTTAATTTGCCCATGAAAGACATAGCTAGAAGGGCCTATAGGAATCCTTTAATTCCATCCACTCATTTTACAGTTGGGGAAACTGAGGCCACAAGACACCATGACCCAGCTAGATTCCCACCCAGGGTCCTCCCACTCCATTATATCACTTCACCTTTTCTCTTCTCACCTTCCTTGGAGATCTCCTGCCCTTTAAGCCATTTGTGTCCTAAGGCCAGTAACTGCCAAGGGAAGCAAGGGGTGGGGCAGGGCTGTGGCCAACTGGTAAACACTGCCCAGAGCTAGCTTTGCTGGCCAAGGTTGGAGGAATTTTCCAGCACAGAAGGGGAACCCAAGCTCTAAGTCCTTACACCCCCTCCCCGCCCCATGTCATCACTGATCTACATCTTCCTGACTGGTTCCTTCCCTCCTCCCCCTCCCCCCAACCAAGACTTACCAGCCAATGGCTTCAGCAGTGGAAACCAGCCAGTGAAGAAGAGTTTCTTGGTATACCGTAATGACTGCAGCCTTCCCCGGAGCAGCTCAGACTCTGAGTCCAGCAGCAGTAGCAGTAGCAGCGCTGCCTCAGACCGGACCAGGTACCAGCCCTGCAGATCAAGGCCGGCTTCCAGGGATGCCCTTTCAGAGTTCATGGACTTTTCTAGGCTTCCCTGTTGGAAATGTGGTACCAGCCATTTCAGCCTAGATTAAGATGGCTCAAACCCAAGGTTCTCTGCAAAATAAATAGGATAGATCAATGCCACCATAATGGAACAGAAGGGACCATCAGAGTTAAGGTGATGATTTAGTGCTGAGGTTATAAACTAGTGCCTTGTGGTTGGGTTTGGCCAGCATGGTGTTTTTAAAAAATGAATCCAGAAATGCCACATAAGACCAGGCACAGTGGCTCAGCCGTAATCCCAGCACTTAGGATGGCCAACATGGGAGGATCTTTTGAGCCAAGGAGTTTGAGACAAGCTTAGGCAAAAGAGTAAGACCTTGTCTCTACAAAAAAAATCAAAAAATTAGCCAGGCATGGTGATGCACACTTGTAGTTCCAGCTACTTGGGAGACTGAGGCAGAAGCTTTGCTCGGGCAGTGAGCCGGGATTGTGCCACTACACTCCACTTGGGTGGCAAATGGAGTGAGATCCCATCTCAAAAAAAAAATCAAAAATGCTACATAAAATTTCCAGTCTCTGTATTCTTTTTAAAAATCAGAAGATCCTGTAATCCTAGTACTTTGGGAGGCGGAGGTGGAGGCGAGAGGACTGCCTGAGCTCACGGGTTCGAGACTAGCCTGAGCAACATGGCGACACCTTATCTCTACAATAAACCATAAGAAAATCAGTTGGGTGTGGTGGCGCACAGCTGTAGTTCCAGCTACTTGAAAGGCTAAAGCAGGACTGCCTGAGCCCAGCAGTGGCTGCAGTGGCCACTGAGCGTGCCACTGCACTCCAGCCTGTGACACAGTGAGACTGACTAAAAAAAAAAAAAAATCAGAAAATCTAGCCAGGTGCAATGGCTTACGCCTATAATCCCACCCAACGCTTAGGGAGGCTGAGGCAAGAGAGAGACCTCTCTACAATAAATAAATAGCCAGACAAAATGGTGCATGTCTGTAGTTCCAGCTACTTGGAAGGATTGCCTGAGCCCAGCAAGTTGAGGCTGCAGTAGCTGTGATTATGCCACTGCACACCAGTCTGGGTGACAGAGTGAGACTCCAACTCAAAAAACTTAATAAATAGCCGGGCACGGTGGTTCACGCCTGTAATCTCAGCACTTTGGGAGGCCAAGGCAAGAGGATTGCCTGAGCCCAGGGGTTTGAGACCAGCCTGGGCAACTTGGCGAGGCCTAGTTTCTACAATAAATCAAAAACTAGCCGAGTGTGGGGTATACGCCTCTAGTTCCAGCCACTTAGAGGACTGCGGTGAAAGGATTGCTTGAGCCCAGCAGGTCGAGGCTGCGGTAACCATGAGTGTGCCACTGCAATCTAGCCTAGGTGACAGAGACTCTGACTCAAAAAATAAATACATAAACAACAAAAGCAAAAAACTAGAAGATCTGGCCAGTATTGCTTTTAGATTACCATGCCATTCCCTATTCTTGCCTCCTTTGAGCTGAGTCCTCATTGTCTTGCCCACAGCACAACGCCTTCAAAACAAGGCCGGGGCAAACCCTCCTTCTCCCGGGGCACATTCCCAGAGGACAGCAGCGAGGATACCTCAGGCACTGAGAATGAGGCCTACTCCGTGGGCACTGGCCGCGGCGTGGGCCACAGCAGTAAGTACCCTCACCCAAGGCCAGGGATGCTGGGGACACAGTGTAAGGGCCTTACCAGCCACCCAGCTGCTGATCCGCCCCTTCTCTCACATTCCTGTGAAGTGGTAAGGAAAAGTCTGGGCCGGGGAGCTGGCTGGCTGTCAGAGGATGAAGACTCCCCGCTGGATGCTCTGGACCTCGTGTGGGCCAAATGCCGAGGGTATCCATCATACCCAGCTCTGGTAGGCTTCCGCTTCTCTTGTCATGCCCATTGTTTTCCAACCCCTGAACACAGATTGACAATTAGTAGATCTTTCCCACTCCCTGCTGAACTGTGGGGCACAAGATTCCTTGGCAGACAGACTGGTGGGCAAATACAGCATGAGTACCACTTAGAGGTCCCCAGTCAATTTCTCCATCTTTTTCCTTCTCTTTGCCCCTTGGATTCTGAAATAATTTAGCATAGGAGGAGATCAAGGGTCAGCACTACACTCCTAGTAGCATGATAACCTTCCTCTGTCCCCACTTCAGATGTATTTTCTAAATTCTTGGGTACAGAAAACTTTGGGGAGGAAGTGGACTGAACCAAACTGGACTCTTATCACACTTTCAGATCATTGATCCAAAGATGCCCCGAGAAGGTATGTTCCACCATGGGGTTCCCATCCCTGTGCCCCCACTGGAGGTGCTGAAACTTGGGGAACAGATGACCCAGGAAGCCCGAGAGCATCTCTACCTCGTCCTTTTCTTTGACAACAAACGAACCTGGTAAGGAAGGAGGGTAGCATTTGGTGTGACTCATAGCTACAGATGAAGCCCTGAGTGGTACAGAAGCAGACTGCCAGAAAACTCCAACAGTCAGACTGGGCTATCACAGATCAATGAGGGGAGAGACTTAGAGTAGATCTTTGAGCAAAAGTGTTGTGTTGACCAAGAATCTGAGAAGCTAAGGGGGCAGTAGCACACAAATAGCTGTAGCTAGAAACCAAAGGATCATTAGTGACTATGACAAATGAGAGGTGACTTCCCACCCAGATTCAGATGGCTCCTAGACTTAGTTTTCCACCTCTGCCTCCGTGGTGACAAAATGAGGATAAAGCAGGCATAAACATTCAGACTCTGAATCCTGTTTTATCACATTTACATATGTAGTCTTTTTTGTTAATTGTCTGCAGAAGAGGATATCCATTGTCAGTAAAGTCTGTTTGGAGCCTGTGGGACATGGTAGCTGTTTCTGGTTTGGTTAGGAATCCTTTTTGCATCCACAGATACCCTGTAATGACCCTACACCCCCTCCCGCTTCCCCTCCAGTGTAACTGTTGACTGGGATCTTTCATCACTAGATTATGAAAAGTCCCTTGAGGACAGGGGCTGTGTCTATTGGTCTCTAATTCCAGTGCCTACGAGAGTCTGGCCAGAATAAGTGCTCAGGAAGTGTGTTTGAGTGAAAAGAATGAGGAAGGCTGGTGCTTGTTGTTCTCCCTAAGATGATTCATTTAATCTTCATCTTGTCCTATAGGCAGTGGCTGCCCAGGACCAAGCTGGTTCCTCTGGGTGTGAACCAGGACCTGGACAAGGAGAAGATGCTGGAGGGCCGCAAGTCGAACATCCGCAAGTCAGTACAGATCGCCTACCACAGGGCTCTGCAGCACCGCAGCAAGGTGCAGGGTGAGCAGAGCAGTGAGACCAGCGATAGCGATTGATACTGCCCAACACCAACACAGCCCCGACCTACAGTGCCCTGTGACCGCTCTCCTCCCCTTTGCTCACTGTCCTGGAGTGGCACCTGCCTCTGCACTGACTCATTCCTGGTCTTGGGGCCAGTCTCAGGGGAAGCTGGGTGGGGGAGGTCCCTCCTGCCCTGAGTGCAGCTGGACTGTACAGAACACTCCAAGGGCCCATGGCAGTTCAGCACAAGGAGAGGGGAGGTCCAAATCAAAAAGAGCTCCAGAGATCTCACGGCAGAGTGGTGGGCCAAGGTTAAGGACACTGCATAAAAGAGGCCCTCCCACCACCCCTGCCTGCTCATGCCAGAGAATCTCTTCTGCCTAGAGGCCTGAGGCCCCTATAGGTAGTGAAGTAAGCAGGCATCTGCCCAGCCTAGCAGTGGGATTGATGTCTGTCCAGCCTGGAAGAGGGGCACTAGGTGACCCCCTCCCCTGCTGTTGTAAATATTGTAATTATTGGAGAATTTAAATTATTCTCATTTGTAACTGCGTTTCCGGGTCGCGCCAGAGTCATTTGGTACTAAAAAAAGATTGGGGCTTGCCCTCAATTCCCTTCTCTTTTCCCTAGATTTCCCTACCTTTCAAGCTGGTTTGTATTTATTTCAAAGGAAGAAAATATATTGATTCTTAGAAAATAAATTATTTAGAATTCTTTTTTC
>CAUYQG010294336.1:0-13760 GCA_963574415.1 Tarsius wallacei | reverse complement strand
CCAGCCTGGGTAACGGAGTGAGACGCCAACTTAAAAAAAAAAAAATTAAAAGAAATCACGACTTTGCCAACCTGTGCTCTCGGTGATTTCTTCGGAACAGATGAACATTAGGCGAGCGCCCTGGGTAACCTGGGGCTCCCGGGACACACCCACCCACCCCACCCGGGCGGCCTGGCTCTCCACGCAACAGCAACAGGCCCGCTTAGAGCTCGCTGTTTCCTGGAAATCCAGCCCCTGTCCTTGGTTTCCCCGGGGTGCTGTTCCAAGGCCCCTCCCTCCTCCAGCTCACGCCCCACCCGGGCCCCGGTGCCCGCGAGTCTCCGTCCTCTACCAGGAATGCGCCTTGGCCGCCCCCCGCTGCACCCTCACACCCCGCTCTTCCCGGGGGCGCCAGCTGCGCTCCGGGGGTCCCCGCCCCGGCTCGTCTGGGCTGGAAAGCGGAAGGCGTGGCGAGCACCGCGGGCGCGGGGCGGGCGCAGCGGCTTCCCCGCCCCGGGGCGGCGCCCGCGCTCGGCCCCGCCGCCCTCGGAGCGCAGCGCCGCCGCCATGTCTTCCGGGGCCAGCGTGAGCGCCCTGCAGCGCCTGGTGGAGCAGCTCAAGCTGGAGGCCGGCGTGGAGAGGATCAAGGTGCGCGCCCGGCGGGAGGCCGCCCGCCTCGGCCGCGGAGGCCCGCCGCGCTCCCTCCCACGGGGCGCGCGGGGGAGGCCCCGGCGGACGGGGCTGCGGCCCGGCCCGAGCGCCCGCGGGGCACGCAGGGGACGCGGGCGATGCGAGGCCTCGGCGGGGCGCGGGCGGCTTCCGGGGTGGGCGCGCGGGGCCGAGCCTGGGCCCCTGGCCGGACGCGAGGAGGCCGGGCCTGCTGGCCCCGCGGGCGTGGCCCGGACCGAGGGCCCGCGGCGCGCCCACTCCCGAGCGCTCGCGCCGGACCGTGCCTTGGGCTGGGGCCACGCCTGGGGGCCACGCCTGGGGGCGGGGGGGCAGGGGGCGCGCTGGCGGCCGGGCGGGGGGTGGAGTCGGAGAGGGGGAGGCCACGGCGTGGACGCGACCGGGCGACGGGCCGATGGGGCGAGAGGATGCTCGGGTTTCTGGCGTGGCGACAGGACGGAGGGCGCGGCCGCCGCTGGGGTGAGAGGGGGGCGGGCGGGCCTGGGGGCAGTGGCGGCCGTGCGGACTTGGGGGGGCGCTGCAGGCGGAGAGGGGCTGTGTGGACTGAAGCGCAGAGCGCGAGGCGGTGGGGCGTTTTCCGATGGGGGCGAAGGAAGCGAGTTCTGTGCGGAGCAGAGATCAGATGGACGGCCGGGACCCGAGGAGGCTAGAGACGGTGCGGTGGCTGAAGGAAGGGAGAAGCGACTTTCCCAAGTTGGGGGCTTAGGCAGCACGTCCAGTGTTCGCTCGGTTGGCTGAAAGTGTGTGTTGTGTAACCGTGTTGAGCGACCAGGGCAGCAGTGTGTGTGGCTCGTGTGGGTGAGTGCCCGAACCAGCGGTGTTGTGATGTAGTCCGTGTGCCTCGGGGTCTTTGCTCCACCCGGCCCCAGTCCAGGGAATAAATAGGGCGATTCTAGTGGGGACGATCAGCAGCAGATTAACCAATAAATAACATAATCCCAGATAAGTGGAGAGTGAAGATTATGAACAAATTTAGGGGATAGAGCGTTGTGGATCACAGAGGTTTGAGTGACAGGCAGGAGTAGAAGCAGAATCTAGACTGTAATTGGGTAAGCAAGAGTTTTGGTTTTTTTTTTCCCCTGAGTCGGAGTCTTACTCTGTCACCCAGGCTGGAGTGCAGTGGCATGCTCACGGCCACCGCAGCCTCAACCCGCTAGGCTCAGGCTTTCCTCTAGCCTCAGCCTTCCAAGTAGTTGGAACCACAGGCCTATCACCAAGCCCGGCTAATTTTTTTGATTTATTGTAGAGAAGACGTATCACCAAGTTGCCCAGGCTGGTCTCGAATCCCTGGGCTCAGGTAATTCTCTTGCCTCTGCCTCCCAAAGTGCTGGGGCGTGAATCATTGCTCCTGGCTTGTTTTTTGTTTTTAAGAAATCTGGTTTTAAAGAAAAAATGATTTTTGTTTTTTAAATTTAGGAAATGAAAAGCCATATTTTGGGACTGAGAGGAAGAAACAAGCTGTATTTTTGGGTTCAAGGGAAGAAACCAATTGAGGAGAACTCTAGGTAGAGGTCTATGGGGCAGGGACTGGCGGCACAGCTGAGAAAGGAAGAAAGGAGGTGAGGAGACGTGTAAAGACTGGTATTTTCAGGTATAGGCTAAAGGACTTGTGTGATGGCAGTTTTCTTTGTGAAATAGGGAAGCAGATTTTCTTCTAGGGCAGGGGACAGGGACTCGTGGAGTCAGTCACCCGTGCGGTAGGTGGGGGAAAGTGCATTGCTGTGAAGGTAGGAGTTGACCCTGAGAAGTCACATCCATAGACACAGTCTCACTCTGGAGACCAGCTGTGTGGACTAGGGATAGCTTGTCCTAATTGTGACTTTTTCTTTTCTCCAGCAGTATTGGACTTCTCAGGGATCTGAGTGCTGAAGATGAGTGGTAGCTGACAGAGTAGTGGATTAGCAGGGGAGGGTATGCCAGAAGGGTGAAGACGTGGCAGGAGGGCAAGGGCTTTGACGATCTGGCCAGAAAGAGGCTGAAGCTAGGCTGGAGAGAAAAGGAACGGAGGCCGGGCATGGTGGCATGCACCTGCAGTCCCAGCTGAGGCGGAAGGATTGCCTGAGGCCAACAAGATCACCATGAACTGTGGTCATCCACGCCTGAGCGACAGAGTGAGACTCTGACTCAAAAAAAAGAAAAGAGAGAGAAAAGGAACAGAGCCAGCCTCCTGCTGATGAGCGAAACAGAAGTGGAGGAGGTGATGCTTAGTGTAGTGATCCCGGTGAGATTGAAGAGTAAAATAAAGGAGGCAGCACCCTGGGTGGGTAGGAGAGACTGTGATCGGAGAGTAGGATATTGGAGTGTAAAGTTTCAGAAGCCAAGCGGTTACAGGTGTTGTAACTGTATCTGTTGGCATTGAGGAGAAGGTTGTTTGAGGGGAGGAAACCAGACACCTTGAAACTAGCGTTACTGAAAATGTTCAGATGATGCTGGGAGCTGAGGTAGAAAGGAGAATTGTGAGTCAGATGCCTGCTGGGGTGCCTGGCAAGTCCACAGGCCAGCCCTCAGGGTGGTCCGGCCTATAGGAAAGATGTCTGGTCGCTTCTTGACTTTAAAACTTAAAACTGCCACACGAGATTTTTATCTGTGTCTAACTGATACTAAAATGCCCTGCCTCATTGCCAGCTACTGGAATGTTTGATGTCCACCCAGGGGCTACTTCTTTGGAGAAGCCTGTAGAATTTGCTGGGGCAACATGGGCTCAAACCCAGGAGAGTCAGATAACCCGGGTGGGGCTCAACCCGCCTCCAGTAGCAGGGGATCGCCTGCAAGCGTTTGGGCTTGTCTCCTCCCAGCCCGCAGTCTCTTCCCTGATAATGCTAGAGAGATGCTGACCGCTCTTCTCATTTTCTCTGCATGTTCCCTCACCTTAACTTTTTGACCATGGTCTTTAGGCATGGTGGAAGGGACTTGATCATGGAATAAAGCTCCAGCCTTACAGACGTGAAAACAGTTTCTCACTTGGTAAACTTGGATATATCAATGCATGCTTTCTATAGGCGAAAATTTGCTAGGGAACACTGGAATGAGTTATTTCTTTACCAACTCTGTCTCAAAACTGGGACTCTAAATGGATCAAAGACACAGCTTTTTCTTACCTCTGTTGAACAAGCAATTAAACCAAAAAGTATCCTAAATCGAAGTTCACAGAAATTATAACCTTTCTTCTCTTAAGTTCAATGGTGAAAGGAGACTTTAGGGGATCACCAAAAGTTGGTAGTGTAGTGTAAATAGTACGATCATTTTCAGAACATCAGTGGCTGCCGGGTGGCCCTGGTGCCAGCAGCCACCATGTTGCTGTCCCTTTGTTTCAGGTCTCGCAGGCAGCAGCAGAGCTCCAGCAGTACTGCATGCAGAACGCCTGCAAGGACGCCCTGCTGGTCGGGGTCCCAGCTGGGAGCAACCCCTTCCGAGAGCCCAGATCCTGCGCTCTACTCTGAAAACTTGTGAGTCGAGATACACCATGACGACTTGGGGCCATGGCATTATCACAGGACTTTCCTGAGGGTTTGGGCAACTGAGTTTTGATTGTCTACGAGTCATGGGAGAATTAAAAGCCAGCAAAGGCCGGGAACGGTGGCTTACGCCTATAGTCTCAGCACTTTGGGAGGCCAAGGTGAGAGGATTGCCTGAACCCACGGCTGGAGACCAGCCAGGGCTCTCTACAATAAATTAAAAAATTGGCTGAGCATGGTGGCACGTGCCTGTGGTTCCAGCTACTTGAAAGGCTGAGGCCGGAGGATCACCTGAGCCCAGCAGGTTGAGGCTGTGGTGGCTGTGAGCGGGCCACTGCACTCCAACATTGGCCACAGAGTGAGACTCCAACTCAAAAAAATAAAGCCAGCAAAATGCACAACTTTCTCTGAAGGGTGAATCTAGTAAATACGTAACCTGCCTATAGAGTACATCTAATTAAGATAGTCTCAATTCTCTTTGGCCCTAACTCATGAGCTACTAATATTCTTATGAACTTGAGCTCTTTTTTGTTTTTGAGTTGAAGTCTCACTCTGTTGCCCAGACTGGAGTGCAGTGGCCGCTCCCAGCCACTGCAGCCTCAACCCACTGGACTCTGGTGATCCTTCCGCCTCAGCCTTCCAAGTAGCCGGAATTACAGGCACGCGCTACCATGCCTGGCTGATTTTTTGATTTATTGTAGAGATGAGGTCTCGCCAAGTTGCCCAGGCGGGTCTCGAACCTGCGGGCTCAGGCAGTCCACTCACCTCAGCCTCCCAAAGCGTGGGATTACAGGCTGAGCCACCTAGCCCGGCAGAACTTGAGCTCTTTAATTGAGTTGTCTGGTGATCATTTCTTGACGTTAGTCCCACCCTCTGTTCTTACATCATCCCAGAGTTGTGATTTGCTACTTGGTTTAATCAATGGACTTGCTGCTCTTGGATCTGAAGACTGTCCAGAGGGGAAAACGTGTGCCTACTACCAGCTGTGATATCTTTCCTAAAGGCTTTCAGAATACATCTTTTTTTTTTTTTTGGAGTCAGATTCTCACTGTTACCCAGGCTGGAGTGAAGTGGCACGAACACAGCTCACCATAGCCTCCACCTGCTGGGCTCAGATGATCCTTCTACCTCAGTCTTCCAAGTAGCTGGGACTACAGGTGCACGCCACCATGCCTGACTCATTTTTTTGGTTTATGGTAGAGACAAAGTCTCGCTATATTGCCCAGGCTGGTCTTGAACTCCTGGGCTAAAGCAGTTCTTTTGCCTTGGCCTCCCACAGTGCTGGGATTACAGATGTGAGTCGCCGTGCCTAGCTGGTGTTTCTGTGTTTTAATGGAAGAAGGAATATACACTCTGTTGGGCAAAAGTATGAGTAGGGTTAAGAGAGCTTTAAAAATTGATAACTGAAATGGAAATACCTCTCTGGTAGCATATTAGAAATTTCATGGGTTTGAATGCTTTTTACTGGAGTGTTTTTAACATTTTCACTAATTTTTTTTTGAGTTGGAGTCTCACTGTGTCGCCCAGGCTGGAGTGCAGTGGCACGCTCATGGCCACCACAGCCTCGACCTGCTGGGCTCCGGCGATCCTTCCACCTCAGTCTTCCAAGTAGCTGGAACCATAGGCATGTGCCACCATGCCCAGATGATTTTTTTATTTATTGTAGAGACGAGGTCTCGCCATGTTTTTCAGGCTGGTCTTGAACCCCTGAGCTCAGGTAATCCTCTCGCCTCTGCCTCTAAAAGTGCTGGGATTACAGGTGTGAGTCACTCTGTCCAGCAATTTTTTTTTTTAAAGAGGACAAAGGCATAGTTTATTAGAATAACGTGTTCTAAGGGGTGTTATCCAGTAATTATCTTTCTTAGGTCTTTCTTCGCATACTTGTAAAATGAAATTGTTCACATTTAAAAGAAGTAAATATGCCAGGTATGGTGGCTCACACCCGTAATCTCAGCGCTTTGGGAGTCTGAGGCAGGAGGATCGCCTGACCCCAGAAGTACGTGACATAGCAACATAGCATGGGCAACATAGCAAGACTTCGACTCTACACAAAATCAACAAATGAGCCTCGCGTGGTAGTACGTACCTGTAGTCCCAGCTACTTGGGAGGCTGAGGCAGAAGGATCGCCTGAGCTTAGGAGTTTAAGGCTGTGGTGAGCCATGATCATGCCACTATACTCCAGCCTGGGCAACAGAGTGACGCCCCCAACTCAAAAAATAAAAAATGAAAGAGGGAACTAATAGCTATCAAGTACTGTTGTACCTTTTAATGGAAAATGTTTACATTTATGGTATTAAAATAATAGTCTTCTGTTGGCATAGCATTTTTCTTTTCTCAAAACACTGTCATGGGTGCTACTCATTCAGTGGTGTTGTTTGGATATTTTTTGTATTAACCTGTTACTTCCTACCTTGCAAATACTGAAGTGCCCTATGAAATGATGACTAGTTAATTTTATGACTAAATCTCACTAAAGTGAAAACCAACCAAGTTCTCTCTCCAGCAGGGAAGAAGCTTGCTGAGGAGCACCTTCCAGCACAAAGTGGTGAATGACAGCCTCCAAGTCCCAAGAAAACCCTTTCCCCTAGCCAAATGACTTTTAGGTATTTCAGACCTTTCCTGTGGCCTGGACCTGTAGCCAAAATTCTGCAGAAATGGATGAGTTTCTACTCAAATAAGGAAACTGGCTGAAAGAATAGTATTTTAAATAATAATGGCCTTTGTGTGTGTGTGAAGTGCTTTCTACCTTAAAACAAACAAAAACCTTACCACCAAATATTACCAGAATGCACCTCTTTCATAAGTGAGTTACCGATGTTGCAATACCTGGAATATTGTGTATGTTTTATTTACTGAATGTTTACATTTTAGGAAGAAAAACTGTTTTGTTTATGGAAAAAGTGAATATTTGTAACTTATTCCTGACAAACATTTTTATACCATAACAAAATTTGTTCTTTTCTCATGAATTTACAATTTCTAAATGAAAACAAGAAAGTAAAAATTGGGAGGGAAGAATAAGGTTTACTAATCAAATAATGTCTTGATTTTCTAAAGAGAAGATTGTTTTATTTTTAACACTAAACTTGGGAGCTGTTTCTTAACAAATTTGTTTGGAAAGATAAATGTTATATTGTGTATTGGGTTGCCCCATCCTGTCTATGAATGGAGCAGATTCAATTTTTGTATCCTTAAGTTCCTCTGCTATATAGCTGTGGTTGTACTTGGAAAAATACTAATTATTTTATGTCATTTAAAAAGCTTAAAATGTGACCCACAGAACATTGTAATGGTGGAAAACGAAGTAATGTGAAAATATTACAACCGGAAATAATTCTTAATGTCACAAGTGTTTTACTTTGGTGATGTGCCTTTGACTTAATTTGGAACACTTTTAGAAGGATACTTTATTTGTATTTGTAATAATCTTTGAAGAGCTTGGAAATAAAATTTCTGCTAAATTCATCATTTTTTATGACAGCAACATTTTGTGTCTGATTTTATATCAAGGCTTCACAGATTTCTGTTTGCTTGTGAGATTGAGTGCCAGAAGTAGGAGACTGAGAGGGCAACCCCTCGGGTCCCTTCCCACTGTGGGAACTTTTCTGTCCTCTCAAAAAATCCTGCTTTCTCAAAAAAAACCCAAAAAACAAAAGTATGAGACTGAAATTTTTGTTTTTAAGCCTTTGTAGAATTTTGTGATTATCCTTAAAAATAGATATACATATAACATAAAGAAATTTCTCTGTTTGCTCTTTGAAATAGCTATATATAAACTCACAAATAATCTGTGAGCAAATAGAAGTCATTGGATGGGGACTCCCTTAACTTCTAGCCACTAAGCTTCTAGATCTAGCAATCCAAATCCCTTCTATTTGGTCATAATTCAGGTGTTCCTTTTATAACTTCCCTGTTTGTTCTCTGGATCTGTTGTGCCTTCTCTGTAATGTCTCACTATGTGTGATCCTTTCTTTTCTGTTTTTCTTTTTGTGTTTTTTTTTTGAGTCAGAGTCTCACTGTCGCCCAGACTGGAGTGCAGTGGCCGGTCCCAGCCACCGCAGCCTCAACCTGCTGGGCTCCGGCGATCCTTCCGCCTCGGCCTTCCAAGTAGCTGGAACTACAGGCGTGCGCTACCATGCCCGGCTAATTTTTTTTATTTTTATTGTAGAGATGAGGTCTCGCCAAGTTGCCCAGGCGGGTCTTGAACCCGCAGGCTTAGGCAGTCCACTCACCTCAGCCTCCCAAGGCGCGGGATTACAGGCTGAGCCACCGAGCCCGGCTGATCCTTTCTTTTCTTTAAGTTCTCTACTCGGCATTCACCGTCTTCACACGCAAACATCCTCGGCCATCACCGTCACTCATGCTTACGCCCTTGGCCTTCACATCACTCACACTCACGCAATTGGCCTTCACCATGACTCACTGGATCCTTTCTATCAGCATTTGAACATGTTCTGTTCTCTGTCATCACAACAATAAGCATTTAAACAAACTTCTCTCTTGATTCCACCTTTCCCTTCGGCAAAAATTTCATAAGATGGTACAAGAAAACTAGACATCTCACTTATGAATATAGATGTAAATGTCCTAAATAATAACAGAATTTAGTAGTGTATTAAGAGAAGATACAACCTGATTAAATTACTTTAACATAGGAAATCTATCAACATAATTTGTCACATGAATCACTTTCAAAGAAGGGAGTCTGCTGGACGTGGTGGCTCAAACCTGTAATCCTAGCGCTTTGAGAGGCTGAGGCAAGAGGATCGTTTGAGCCCAGGAGTTCAAGACCAGCCTGGTCAATATAGCAAGACCTGGTCTTTAAAAAAAAAAAAAATTAGCTGAGTGTGATGGCACATGTCTGCAATCCCAGCTAATTAGAAGGCTGAGGTGAGAGGATTGAGAGGACTACCTGATCTCAGGAGATCAAGGCTGTGGTGAGCTGTGATCGTCATGATCATGCCACTGCACTCCAGCCTGGACTGTTGTGAGATCCCAACTCAACAACGACAAAAAAGAAATCTATGCCAGGAGAGTCATTGCAGTAGCTAATTAGTTAATGCAGTAAGATGAAAAAAATGAAATGGTATAAACATTTTAGAAGAACTATCTGTATTTAAGGGTTATATAATTGTACACCTTGAAAACTCAAGAGAATCTAGTATAAGAAAAACTTGAATTATAGTTTTTGGGAAACTAGTTGGATGCAAAATGCATAAAAAATAAAAAGCATTTTCTGTACTGGTAATAGTTAAAAATTGAAGTGGAAACTATATCCCGTTTCCACTTTAATGATAAAACTCTTAAAAATACTTGGGAATAAATTTAACACAAGTGCAGAGTCATAAAAAAAGATTTTTATCGGCGGGGCGCAGCGGCTCAAGCCTGTAATCCCAGCACTTTGGGAGACCGAGGTGAGGGATTGCCTGAGCCCGTGGGTTCGAAACCCGCCCAGGCAACTTGGCAAGACCTCATCTCTACAATAAGTTTTAAAAACTTAGCTGGGCGTGGTAGTGCATGCCTGTAGTTCCCGCTACTTGGAAGGCTGAGGTGGAAGGACTGCTGGAGCCCAGCAGGTCGACTCCGGGGTGGCTGTGAACGTGCCACTGCCCTCCAACCCAGGTGACAGAGTGAGACTCCGACTCAAAAAAAAAAAAATTTCATTAATGTTTATAGAAGAGGGTCTAAATAAATGAAGGTACATCAAATTCTAGGCTATTAAGACAATTTCACTAAAATGTCAACCTCTCTTTTGGTGGGGAGGGGAATTGATATAGTCTCCCTATGTTGCCATGTTGCCCAGGCTGGTCTTGAACTTCTGGCCTCAAACGATCCCTCCTGCCTTGGCCTCCCAAAGTGTTGGGATTACAAGCATGAGCCATCTTGTTAAAATGTCAATCTTACTAACATGTATATAGAAACTTAGTGGAATTCCTAATTTTTTTGAGGGAATCTGGTTAAAATGTCTAAAAGTTCACATGGAAAATAAAGTGTCCAAAAAGAGTTTTTAAAACGTGTGTGTGTAAAACATGGGAAGGTGAAACTTGCCTTACTAGATATTAAAAATTATTCTTAAGGTGCTGAATCAAATCAATATGGTTTAAAAAGCAAAAAAGTTAAAAACAAAGAAAACCCCAAGTAAACAATATTACTGTGGTATAGGAATAAACACTAGATGATTAGATCATAATAGTTCAAAAATGGACTTGACTTTTTTTCTATTCTATGGGAAAGTATGGTTTACTTAATAAATGGTGCTGATACTATTGGCTAATCATTTGGAGGAAAATAAAATCGGGCCTGGGTAGGGTGCAATGACTCACACCTGTAATCCCAGCAATTTGGGAGGCCAAGGTGCAAAGATTGCTTGAGCCCAGGAGTTTGAGATCAGCCTGGGCAATATAGCAAGACCTCATCTCTACAAAAATCAAAAAATAAGCTGGGTATGGTGGCATACTCCTGTAGTGGCAGCTACTTGGGAGGCTGAGGCAGAAGCAGTGCCTAAGCCCAGGAGGTCGAGGCTACAGTAAGCTGTGATGGTGCCACTGCTCTCCAGCCTGGACAACAGAGACCTTGACTTTTAAAAACAAAAATTGGGCCTGTATTATACCATATTAAAAAATTTACTGGGCTCATTGGCTCATGCCTTTAATCCCAGCACTTTGGGAGGCAGGGAAGACTGCCTGAGCCCAGGGGTTCGAGACCAACCTGGGCAACTTGGTGAGATCTCGTCTCTACAATAAAATAAAAAATTAGCTGAGCGTGGTGGCACACACCTGTGGTTCCAGCTACTTGGAAGGCTGAGGCAGAAGGATTACCTGATCCCAGCAGGTCGAGGCTGTGGTGGCCATGACTGCCACTACACTCCAGCCTGGGTGAGAGAGTGAGGCGTGAGATTCCAACTAAAAAAAAAAAAAAAAAAAAAAAAATCTACATGGGTTAAAGGAAGGTAAAACAAAAGCATTAGAAGAAAAATGAGGAAAATCACATATAACTTTAGGGTAAAAGGGGCCTTCCTAAGTGAGACAGTAGACCTAGGAATTAAAAAAAGATGTGCATACTTAACTATATTAATTTGTGTAAACAAGCAATTTAATTTAAATAAGTTAAACATTGAACTAAAAATGTATGTTGGTAAAAATTATTACCAACCAAATAAAAAAGCAAAAAATAGAGAAAAACCTCTGTCATGTATATGAGAGATAATGGGCTAATATACCTCTTATACAGAATATTCTGATAGCTTGACAAGAATTAAGTAAAGGATATGAAAAAGCAATTAATGAGAGAATCTAAATGTAAAAGCACTTAACTCCACTAGTAAGCAGGGGAAATGTAAATAAGGTGATGATGGGATATTATTTTTCTTTTTTTTTTTCCGAGTTGGAGTCTCCACTCTGTCACCCAGACTGGAGTGCAGTGGCATGCTCCTGGCCACCACAGCCTCCACCTGCTGGGCTCCGGCAATCCTTCCGCCTCAGCCTTCCGAGTAACCAGAATTACAGGCACGCGCTACCACGGCCAGCTGATTTTGGGATATCATTTTTCAATCTCTCATTTTAGAAAACAAAAATCCTCACAGTTATTGAATACTTACATGCCATATTCCATGTATTTTGATGTATTCGATCATTAACTCCTTATCTGTATGACTTTGAGCAAATGAAATTCTCTGGGCCTGTTTTATCACTCATAATTATTTTTATCTTTATTTATTTATTTTTGAGTTGGAGTCTCACTCTGTCGCCTAGGCTGGAGTGCAGTGGCATGCTCATGGCCACCGCAGCCTCCACCTTCTGGGCTCAGGTGACCTCGACCTTCCACCTCAGCCTTCCAAGTTGCTGGAACTACAGGCACACGCCACCATGCCCGGCTAATTTTTTTGATTTATTGTAGAGATGAGTCTCACCAAGTTGCCCAGGCTGATCTCAAACCTGTGGGTTCAGGCAATCCTCTCATCTCAGCCTCCCAAAGTGCTGAGATTATAGGCACGAGCCACAGCACCTGGCCTCATAATTATTTTAAAAATTTAGATGAGAGTATCTTCCTGGGTGGGTTCAGTGGCCAGACCACTTGACGAGACCTTGTCTCTACAATAAAATAAAATAAAAAATTAGCCAGGTCGCAGTAGCATGTACCTGTAGTTCCAGCTACTCAGAAGGCTGAGGCGGAAGGATCGCTGGAGCCTAGCAGGTTGACGCTGGGGTGACTGTGAGCGTGACACTGCACTCCAGCCTGGGCATGAGAGTGAGACTTCAACTCAAAAAAAAAAAAAAGAATATCTTCCTTGTCTCCTTTTTATAGTTGTGGAAATTGAGGCACAGATAAGTTGAATGTTGTCTGTGGTCAAACAGTTAATGGATGACAGAACCCACAACCAAAGCTGAGCAGCCTGGCTCTCGAGCCCTTCCCCTGTGCTGTGTGCAATTGCTGGTGAGGATGAGGGAAACCAGCCAGTTGTACACCTTTACTAGTGAGAGACAGGGACGTGCTCTAGCCCTGAGGGAGAATAATATGGCAAAATATCTAGAAATCCCAATCAGAAGAAAATGAGATTGAGAAGAAACTTGAGATCAGATTAAGGGCGTGCCCCCCTCCACCAAGCCTCATGGCTTCAATGCAACTGTCATTAAGTTTTGAGAGAGTCATGGTGCTTAGAAGCAAAAAAAAATAAATTAGGCAAGATAATTATGCCTAGAAAAGAACATTCGATGTAGTTACCGGTACATGGAACTAACTGGAAACAAACAGATCTGAAGCCATCAAGTTTCTGAGGGGATTTGAGAAACAGTGGCCCCGTAACTGGTTAAGTTGAACAAACCTAACTTCGGGCCCCTAAACTTACATGTCAGGAAGCAGGTTGAGACAGCTTTATAGTCCCACAGGAAGATGCACTCTTAAGGGGGCCCAGGAGGATAATGAATAATGTAGGACTTCTTGAGGGTGGAGTTGGAGGGCCATGGAGAAGGGTTTCCCCCCAGAGAAAAAAACTGGGACCTGTCAGAGGAGGCCTTGATGTCAGTACTGCTGGGTTTCAGAAGGCTGACCACTGGTTGCTGTGTGTCTTCCTCATTCTTTCCCTTTCTAAATGGGGATATTTATTGAGGTCCCTGCTCCACTATTGTGTATATTTGTGTTGGGAGCCAGCCTTGGAGGTCTCTCTCCTCTCTCTCTCTCTCCCTCTCTCTCTCTCTCTCTCTCTCTCTCTCTCTCTCTCTCTAGCCTCCTCCGGCTACAGACCCTTCCCTGTAGCCGCCACTTTAATAAGTCTCTTGGTCCCTAACGGGTGTGGAGTTGTTACTGACGCCTAAGTTCTTTCAAGGCCCAAAACTGCTGATTTAAAGACTGATTGTAATCTTCTAATCCCTAAAAAATAACATCTCCCAACTAAACACAGAATTTCATTACTTCATATTAAAAAACAAAAACAGGGGAGATGTTGGGAGCCGGCCATGGAGGCCCACTGAGCGTTAGGCTTCCACAAACTGCAGTTTTGACTTTCACACAACTTACAGTTCAAACTTGGGTCACATCTAAGAGCCTTAGTACTGGTCACAGGCTTCTGGGTCATGATTTTAGGATTTATTGAAGTTGAGTAAGGTGTAAATTGTAGAATATAGTTTTAGAAATATAAGTTT